>OY294047.1:14533008-14696433 GCA_958510825.1 Brachypterus glaber | reverse complement strand
GGGGGTAGTTTTTCGTGAAAATTCGTATATTGGGGTTTTTGAGGTTAATCTGATAATAAAAAAAATCCAAACTCCATCCCCTGAGGGACGGGAGGTAGTTTTCTTAAAAACGACATCGGGGTATTTGAAATCGCTAAAATTGAATCTTAAAATATTTTTTTTCTAAATCTACCCCCTGATAAGCTGAGTGAGGTAGTTTTCGTGAAAATTGGTATATTGGGCTTTTTAAGGATTCTGAAAGTGAATCTGATAATAAAAAATCCATTTTCACTCGCGGAGGTGAAAAATGGAAAAGCTTTTTTACTGGGCAGTATATTTTCAAAATTGTTCCTTTTTCAAAAAATGTTTTCAATTTTTTTAATTTGGAAAGTAAAAGTTAATCTGATAATAAAAAAAATCCTAACTCCATCCCCTGAGGGACGGGGGGTGGTTTTCTTGAAAACGACATATCGGGGTATTTGAAATCGCTAAAATTGAATCTTAAAATATTTTTTTTCTAAATCTACCCCCTGATAAGCTGAGTGAGGTAGTTTTCGTGAAAATTGGTATATTGGGCTTTTTAAGGATTCTGAAAGTGAATCTGATAATAAAAAATCCATTTCACTCGCGGAGGTGAAAAATGGAAAAGCTTTTTTACTGGGCAGTATATTTTCAAAATTGTTCCTTTTTCAAAAAATGTTTTCAATTTTTTTAATTTGGAAAGTAAAAGTTAATCTGATAATAAAAAAAATTCAAACTCCATCCCCAGAGGGACGGGAGGTAGTTTTCTTAAAAACGACATCGGGGTATTTGAAATCGCTAAAATTGAATCTTAAAATATTTTTTTTTTTAAATCTACCCCCTGATAAGCTGAGGGAGGTAGTTTTCGTGAAAATTGGTATATTGGGCTTTTTAAGGATTCTGAAAGTGAATCTGATAATAAAAAATCCATTTCACTCGCGGAGGTGAAAAATGGAAAAGCTTTTTTACTGGGCAGTATATTTTCAAAATTGTTCCTTTTTCAAAAAATGTTTTCAATTTTTTTAATTTGGAAAGTAAAAGTTAATCTGATAATAAAAAAAATCCTAACTCCATCCCCTGAGGGACGGGGGGTGGTTTTCTTGAAAACGACATATCGGGGTATTTGAAATCGCTAAAATTGAATCTTAAAATATTTTTTTTCTAAATCTACCCCCTGATAAGCTGAGTGAGGTAGTTTTCGTGAAAATTGGTATATTGGGCTTTTTAAGGATTCTGAAAGTGAATCTGATAATAAAAAATCCATTTCACTCGCGGAGGTGAAAAATGGAAAAGCTTTTTTACTGGGCAGTATATTTTCAAAATTGTTCCTTTTTCAAAAAATGTTTTCAATTTTTTTAATTTGGAAAGTAAAAGTTAATCTGATAATAAAAAAAATTCAAACTCCATCCCCAGAGGGACGGGAGGTAGTTTTCTTAAAAACGACATCGGGGTATTTGAAATCGCTAAAATTGAATCTTAAAATATTTTTTTTTTTAAATCTACCCCCTGATAAGCTGAGGGAGGTAGTTTTCGTGAAAATTGGTATATTGGGCTTTTTAAGGTTTCTGAAAGTGAATCTGATAATAAAAAATCCATTTCTCTCGCGGAGGTAAAAAATGGAAAAGCTTTTTTACTGGGCAGTATATTTTCAAAATTGTTCCTTTTTCAAAAAATGTTTTCAATTTTTTTAATTTGGAAAGTAAAAGTTAATCTGATAATAAAAAAAATCCTAACTCCATCCCCTGAGGGACGGGGGGTAGTTTTCTTGAAAACGACATATCGGGGTATTTGAAATCGCTAAAATTGAATCTTAAAATATTTTTTTTCTAAATCTACCCCCTGATAAGCTGAGGGAGGTAGTTTTCGTGAAAATTGGTATATTGGGCTTTTTAAGGTTTCTGAAAGTGAATCTGATAATAAAAAATCTATTTCACTCGCGGAGGTGAAAAATGGAAAAGCTTTTTTACTGGGCAGTATATTTTCAAAATTGTTCCTTTTTCAAAAAATGTTTTCAATTTTTTTAATTTGGAAAGTAAAAGTTAATCTGATAATAAAAAAAATCCTAACTCCATCCCCTGAGGGGCGGGGGGTAGTTTTCTTGAAAACGACATATCGGGGTATTTGAAATCGCTAAAATTAAATCTTAAAATATTTTTTTTCTAAATCTACCCCCTGATAAGCTGAGGGAGGTAGTTTTCGTGAAAATTGGTATATTGGGCTTTTTAAGGTTTCTGAAAGTAAATCTGATAATAAAAAATCTATTTCACTCGCGGAGGTGAAAAATGGAAAAGCTTTTTTACTGGGCAGTATATTTTCAAAATTGTTCCTTTTTCAAAAAAATGTTTTCAACTTTTTTAATTTTTAAAGTAAATATATTTTTTCTTGTCCTCAGCCTCTTTTGCAAGCCGGCGGTCACGGAACGTGCATCGCCCAATGCAAAACAGCCAAAATAGTCACTTCAAAAACCATTCCGATGCAAGTGGACGGAGAAGCCTGCAAACTGGCACCATCTATAATAAAACTCTCCCTCCTTAACCAAGCGCCTATGTTAGCTAAAAGAAAATCAGGAAAAGTCATAATGCAGCCCTCGGAGTTGGAAAACCTTAAATTTAGCCTTCACAAGTTGAGTATGTCGGACTATGATCAGCATCACTACGATAAAGATTTGTTAATTCAAGCTGGTAAGTTTTTTTTTACTAATAACTTTAGAACGTACCATGTTTTTAATTCGAGAAATTGATTGTCCAAACCAAACCTACACGGTAAAAATAAATTACATTAAATTACATAGTCCGTAAATGGTAATATGTTGCCATAGACGGGAATGGTAAAAATTACATAGTCCGTAATGGTAATGTTTTGCATAGACCGGAACAATAAAAATTACATAGTCCATAATGGTAATATTTTGCATATATTGGAATGGTAAAAATTACATAGTCCAGAATGGTAATATTTTGCATAGACTTTTTATTATAAAAACAAACGTAAAAAAAAACGATCAGCTTGAACGATTTTTTTTTATAATTGCCTACAATACTTATGGTGTGTTTAATAATTTTTAAAAAACTTACATACAGTCATATTAAAAGTGCTTTTAAAACAACTTAAACACTACAATATTTCAAGAACGCTTTGACATAGAGACTTCAAATTTGAAAAAAAATATTTACTACTTAGAAAATGTTTGTTCCAAATTACAAGTATCTGTGTCAAAGCTTTTTTGAAATATCGTAGCGTAAAGTTCATTTGGTTTAATAAACCAAACTATTTGCACCCTTAATACGAGTATAAACTGCTTACATCAAAGGCCACAAATAAAGCATTTAAATATCGTACATAAATAATATTTAACTTTTTTTACATTTTTAACACTTTAATCTAGCAGCATGCGTCGCTATCTCTCTAACAATAATAATATTAAACGGTCCGTCTTATGATGCGACGCCTTCTTGGTTATTGTCCAAAGCGTACGCGCGTCTTAAAATAACATAGCCCGACATTGTAAAATCATGTAAAATTATGTAAATCAATGTAAATATATTTTTTTACATTATTTTACATTCTTTTACATTATTTTACATCCTTTTACATTCTTTTACATTCTTTTACATTATTTTACATTATTTTACATTATTTTACATTATTTTACATAAATTCATGAATTATGCATAGTCCAGAATAGTAAATTTACTATTCCGTATGTAAATTCATGTATTTTTACATTATTTTACATGCAGTTTTTAAAGTGTATGCGTGATACTCCAAACTAATTTTATATTTTTTCATACGGTGCAAAATCAATTTGATCATCCCACCGAGATATCTTTAGGAGATAATTCCGTCTATAGTATAGTAAACTCTACAAAACTTTTAGGATTAAACTTTTCTGTTAAATTTATTTACAAACATTTGCCACTGTATATTACTAGAACAGAATACTATAGTTACGTATATCCCTTATTGAAATACGGTGTTATTTTTCGGGGAGATAGCTCTGCCCCAACACTTGAATTTATAAATCAAAAAAAGATTTTGCGTGTTATGCTTGATATGCGCTATACAGACTCTTGTCACATTTCGAGGTATATACATATACGAAACTATAAATTTATTTTCTATTAAACAAACATTACAGCGACAATTGTTTCGACTTTTTTAACATAAAGTCATTTTCAAGTTTTTAAATATATAAACAAATTTAGTTGTCTCTGGCGACGTAATCTGCTTTTAATTCTGACTGAAGCCCGACCTGTTTAACAGTTGCTGCGGATTTAGAATTGCTCTTCGTTCTGACTTGAATGAACTTAGGAAAAATTTTATGCTTTTTGCAGGACTTTAGAAACCAAATATCCAAAGAAAATTTTTCCTTGCGTAGTTTAGTTCTTTGTACCATCGGATCTTTTTGCTACGACTAGCATTAATCAAATTAAGAAATTATTGATCCTTACTCATATTGGAGTTGATTTAAATAAACCGTAGAAAAAATGTTATCTCTCCAAAATATAAATTTATTGTCTATTAACCTCTTCAGGGACGAATTTTTTGTTTAAATTAATTTAGTAGCAAAAGTTAAAAATTATTTTTATTGTCAAAAGAAGTAAGCAACTGAAGATAGGCGAATCTTGGCCATTGTATGTCGCTTGTGATTGGAAACATAGCAACACCTATAAAAACTGAGCAATAAGGAATTCGGTGAATTTCATTTTCCCGAATTTATTTTTAAACGTACACATATGTGCCTATGTCCCTGAAGAGGTTAAACAAACATTACAGCGGCAATTGTTTCGACTTTTTTAACATAAAGTTATTTTCAAGTTTTTAAATATATAAACAAATTTAGTTGTCTCTGGCGACGTAAGCTGCTTTTAATTCTGACTGAAGCCAAACCTGTTTTGCACCATCTATGGCAGTTGCTGCGGATTTAGAATTGCTCTTCGTTCTGACTTGAATGAACTTAGGAAAAACTTTAAGCTTTTTGCAGGACTTTAGAAACCAAATATCCAAAGAAACTTTTTTCCTTGCGTAGTTTAGTTCTTTGTTCCGTCGGATCTTTTTGCTACGAATATCATTTATCAAATTAAGAAATTCTTGATCCTTACTCATATTGGAGTTGATTTAATTAAACCACAGAAAAAATTTCGAAACAATTGTCGCTGTAATGTTTGTTTAATAGACAATAAATTTATATTTTGGAGAGATAACATTTTTTCTATGGTTTTTATGTTTATGTTTAAAAACAAATCATTATTTAATCAACAATTAATAAGCCATAATTTTACTACAGGAGCAAAAAACTTAGATTATAATCAGTCATCGGTGAATGTCCAGTGCTCGCATAGGCGCCGCGTCGATTCTATCGTTGACGCGAGGTTTTAAATATTTACATTTTTATTTTCTTCGAAAAACACCGATATATTTACATATTTATAGTTAATATGTATATTCAATATTGTTGTGTGTAAAAAATTAGTCGTCAAATGTTTCGATTTAGTGACCTTTATAAAAATTTCCCTCATAATTCGGCAAAATTATTCCGTAAGCCTATGTTTTTGTGTTTATTTTCAACGTTGATGAGTCATAACTGAATTTATTCCGATTAATGATTATAATATTCCCAGTCACAGACTAAGCATTTATGAAACAAGCCCGTTCTATGCAGGCATTAAATTTTATAATAAATTACCGATTACTATAAAAGATATTCAAATCATTGGTAATGTATTTACATACATTTGTGATATTGAACCGTATGCGGTGTCGGAATATTTAAATGCGTAAAAATCCGTCTCAAATTTTACACGAGTGAATTATTAAGTTTAAGTTTTAATTCTTTAAATTTAATAATTTTTTATTCTGTTTAATGTTTTTTTTATATATGACGTATTGTTCCTGATCTTCCTATGTATTTTTTATCAGACAATAAACTTTTTATTTCTATTTCTATACAGAATCTGTATATATCTGATGCCCTTGTAAATGTGTATTATTCCATAGTATACAGTCACATTGCTTACATAGTACTGTGGGGTAATGTGGGGTAATGCATCGACTAGTAATAGTGTTCATTCGGCAGAAGAGGATTATTAGGCTTATATTTGGGTTAAAATCTAGGGATTCGTGCAAGGATATATTTAAAGGTCGCCGAATCATGACGTTACCATGCGTTTACATTTTTAAAACGATTTTGTTTGTAAAAACCAATATTGAAAAGTACAACCATTATTTAGGCCTTAGACACAATAATTTAATATTACCAAAACACAAACCGCCTTATATGAAAATTGCCCGTCTAATAGTGGGATAATAAAAAGCCTATGTAATTAAAAATATTATTAATTTTATTATTTTTAAAAGAAAACTTAAAGTTTTTTTATAGAAAAGGTGTGCTATTCTATCAAGGAATATTTAATTGACAATATTCAAAATTACGTTCTTAGGCGTTAATTTGTCTATGTAATTTTAATTTTCTTTTAAATATTTTAATTTATTTATATTAGTATGTTATGTAAAATAACTTTTTTGACTTACCATATATACTTTGTTGTATCAAAAAAGATTTAATAAAATTATCTTATCTTATCTTATCTTATCTTATCATATCATTGTGATTTTAAGGGTCAGAAATTTGTTTCATTGCCATATTCGTTTTCAGCGCCCAAAAGTACGTAGATAAATATAGTTTGGTTTATGAAAAACTAACTTAACTTTTTTTTGTGGTCCTGTGTTATTGCAGAGCAAGAACGTAATAAGGTAGGCAAAAAAATGTAATTTTTTGGCCCATATTGTGTTTTACTCATATCAATAAAGAAACGAAAAGGTAATTTTTTGATATTGTTGTCTAAGTAGCTCTGTTCATAATATTGCCAAGTAGTTGACAACAAAAGATAACGGAAACAAAAAAAAACAACAAGAAAAGAAAGTAACGAAGAAATCAGAGAGTTCTAAATTTAGGTTCTGCTTTTTATTCCAAGAGAATCGCCAGGACGATATGAGATTGTAATCGATACGTACGATGTACGTCGTACATAAAGAGTGCGTGGGGCTTACTATAAACGACAAATTTTTATTTATATAAGTGCCCAAATTTTATCTAAAAACAACTGAATTTTTTTTGTGCTACAATATGTTCTTATTAATTTGTTTTTATTGTTATTACCAGTATTCTGGCCATATTTGGGACATGGGTTCCTAATATTCTCAGTATGCAAACCTTTTTAAAAAGCAATAATATTTTTTTAAGATCCTTCAGTTTGGTAATTTTATACCCATTAGAATAAATATACCGAGCGGTCCAAAAGTCACCCCCCCCCCTCTTAACTTTTGAACGAGTTTAGATATCGACTTCGAATTTGGAACTCTTAAATAAGACAACGTAAACTATCTTTAAGTATATATTTTATACTTTTAGCTCTTAAAATGTGGGCAGGGGGGCATGGGGCGACATTTTTTTAAATGGAAAGGTGAGTCGTGTAATACATCATTTTAAAGCTTATAAAATTCTCCTTTTACTGTATATTTTTTATTTTTTTTAAACATTTTTTTTTGGGTTTAAAATAGGGTTGAAAATGGGTATTTTTGTCAAAATTTCTTTAAAAAATCCCAACAATTTTTTAAAAATGCCTAATTTCATAATGAAAAAAGTAAATTATACTTTTAAACTAATTTTAGTTAACATAAATAAAAATTAACAAAAAAAAAAAAAACTTAAAAATTTATTTTTTTAGCACAAAAAACTAAAACATCAAAACCTTAAAAAACATGTTTAAAAAAATTTAAAATGTATGGTTATATATAGAATTTTAAAGGCTTTAAAATGATGTATCACACGACCCTCCTTTCCATTTAAAAAATTTCCCCCCAGGCCCCCCTGCCCACATTTTAAGAGATAAAAGTATCAAATATATGTTTAAAGATAGTTTAAGTTGTCTTATTTAAGAGTTCTAAATTTGAAATCTATATCTCAACTCGTTCAAAAGTTAAGAGGGGGGGGGGGTGACTTTTGGACCGCACTGTATGTTTATTGTTAATGTAGTAAAGTTTCAGGTGATTACAAATAAATTTTAATGCAGTAAAAAATTAAATGTCTTAGCATGGCAATAATTAGCTTACCCATCTTATTATAAATTAATTAATTACGGGTAGGATATAAAACATTAATTATTAGATAAATAAATATCTATTCGTTTTCACACATTCAAATATATTAAAACGCCACTAGAACTGTCAACTTTTAGTAAATAAATTTATTTATTCATTTGTTTTCAAAAATAAAATGGCGATTTTAAAGGCTACTTATTTTTTGCGGTTAATTAAGATCTAACAAACATTTTACTTTATTTGAATTTTTGATTTTTTTAAGTAATAGAAATAAATTTGAAAAAAATAAGATAAAAATTACTTTTATAGCATTAACTCTTATATCCCTCGATGCTAGCAACTCGGGATAGAATACGCTCCGCTATAAAAAATGTCTTCTCTACCTTGGTATATAATTATTATTACCTACTTGTATTTTTTGTATTTACATGCTTAACCTCTACTTCTACCTCTACTTCTACTTAATTAAACACCACCTAAGTCCGGAACTAACTGACCTTCGAACCGGTTTTAAGGCAGTTCTCTTTGTTTTACCTGTCCTCTTCGACAAATTTCAATTTTTAATTAAATGAAAAAGCCTATGGGTGCTGATTTACTTTACTGAAGAGTTCAAATAAGGACGAAACAGCGCACAGCGGGCCAAAAATAAAAATAAATTGACAAAATTCGCTGATTTCGAATATCATAGTGAAAAATCTGAAAAAAAAAACTCCTCGCCACTAGGGTGGAACATATTTTATTTCATATTTTCTATTTTGCTGAATTTTTTATATGGGTGCTTCATTTAAGGTCCTTTATATGAATCAATACCTAAAAGTTTAAAATTCAATATAGAGAAAAAGTTAGGGTGGTTCGACTTTTAAGATCTTGTCTTAATTGATCTAAATTAAGCTTGATAATTAAGTTTATATTATTTATTACTAAAAATCTGTTCATAATTAGGCTCGTGAATATGATGAAGCCCATACCAAAGTAAAAAATATAAAGTAGGTCAATTCTTGTAATAATTTAAGTTTCAATGTCATTGCGACAAACACTGATTTTTTAGATTAAATAAGATGCTTGTTTTATGCCCATGTATGCTCAAAATCAATATATTTTATTTTTAAAATTGTATTTTACCAATAAGACAGAAGCAAAAATAGTAATTGTTGATTAAAAAAAAAAATGCTTAAAATCGCCCAGGTTTTATTTTATATGCTTCTTTCCCCAACATATGGTACTATCAAAATATAAATAAAAGTTACCCGAAATGGCACGTTTTTGAAAAAACTTAATTTAAATATTTTTTTATTTTCCTGATTGATAAATTCAACTGTATTAACATGGTGGTATGATGCAAATTTGTTAACGAATGTTTCTAAATATCTAAAACTTTCAGTTACTAAATTGCGGATAAGATATATTTGTTGATAATAATGTTTTCAGTAAATCGCCATAAAATAAATATCTATTTTTAAATGTTAGTTAATTTAAAAATTAGAATATTGCGTGTTTTGCGAATTAGTAGCTTTAATAGGATTACACTAGCTTAAAAAACTATGGCTTATTTTCGGGATAATATTGGATTAAAATAAAAAAAAAACTATTTAATAAAAGACTAAGGTCAATAGACGACACATAGTGTCTCAGTTTTATATATTCATTCTGTGTTTTACACCAAATAAAATAACAACTTATGTGATGTTCTGTCCGTAGTTGAATGATTTAAAACATATTTTATTGTGGTTTTTACATAAAGCAACACTTCTTAAATTAAAAGGTAATTTATAATTTTTAGTACCCTAACAAGTTTGCAAAAAGTACTGTTATGATTAGAGATCGGATTTTACCGAGTCGTGACGTCAAAATCCATAGCCGGGTACAACAAATTAATAATAATTTTATAAAAATGTTTTATAAGCTATCAAACTACATACTACATTTACAAAGAAAAGTATATAAATATTATGAAAATACCCTAACGTTTTTATTTAAGTAAAAGAAAATTAGAAAAAAAAACATATCCGAGAATTATGATTTAGTTGGACTTTTAAATAATCCAAATTTTATTTGAAATACATAAATACAATTTTTTACATGAAATTACAGATTAAACATTGACCTGTCAATGTTTATATCTGTAATTTTATGTAGAAAATTGTATTTATGTATTTAAAATAGGATGTATAACGTCCAACTTTATGGTAAAATGTTTGTAGATGTGTTGACAAATGAGAGACTTTGAATTTTAATTTGTTCGAAAACGATAGAAAGGCCCTATCGATACGTCACAATTTAGAGAAAAGAAGTTTTTTAATTGAATACCCCCCGATATCCCAAAAACCTAACCTACAAAAATAAGTTATTTTAATTAACACAACTATGTTTATATAGTGAAAAAACAAACTACCGACCTAATCTTTTTGTGTTTTATTCAATTTATGAAAAGGTGACTGGAAGGTGAAATCTATTTGAACTCGTTATAAACATTTACTCTGCAGAGATCTAAAAGCTCTAAACTTGTTTCCGTATGCGTGCGACGAAATAAGTTAGATGTAAGATCAAGCGTGTACCATGTACGTTATTTTATTGGTTAGAATCACGCGCATGCGGAAACAAGGTTTTTATTTTATTGTAAATTGAGTCATTTCGTTTGACTTAGCAATGCGAATTAATTTCTTTTTTTGTCTTAACTTTGGTTTCTAATATACCTATTGGGCCTAATCTAATATTTATTCATCACCGTTCATTTTATTAGTTAAATCCCTGTTCGTAAAACCATTGCTTACAACGTTAAATCGTGAATTGAAGATTATCCAGAATAGAGTTCGACGGCAATATTTTACACTGCATTTTTTTTGTAAAAAAAGACTTAAGCTGGGAAAAAAACTAATATTTTAAGACATGTGAATAAAAAAACCCATAAAGGAGATGAGGAGCAAGGACAATTTAATATTTAAAGTAAGTAAAAAAATACAAAATTAATTTAGGCACACTAAACGTCACGTGACCTTTTATTTCAAATAAAAAACGATTGGCCAGGCAGATTTTTTTAACTTGGTAAAAGTAATACCCAGCCACCATGGCACAATACTATAAAATTAAAATTGGATTATTAAAAAGCCCAACTAAATCGTAATTTTCAGAATTATTATTTTTTTAAATTTTATTTTACTTAAATAAAACGTCACGGAATTTTCATAATACTTATATAATTTTCTTTGGTAATATAGTAGTTTGGTAATATATCAAACAGTTTTATAAAATTAATATGAATTTGTTAACTTTTTGTACCCGGCTATGCATTTTGACGTCACGACTCCCTAAAATCCGATGTCTAGTTATGATGAAAAAAATTGGAGACTATTTTTAAAAGTCCATTACTGGCTGATAGAAAATCCACAAAAGATTATGTACCAAATGATGTGCTATTTAGATCTCAAATTCGCATTAAGCTCCTCAAATAACATAGCAATACAATGGTCCGCGAGAAAGTTCTTGACATTTTTTTTGTGAGGCTGTGTAATCGACCCTTATCGTTAAATATGTCAATCACTCCGCCTTAAAGCAATTGCGATGCAGAATTGTATAAATGAGGAGTGCCGGACCAAAACCCGGACTTTATTAATGGAGCTCTCTACAACTAGAATTATGAAACAAAAGACGTCTACCCTATCTCTATTTCATTTGTGCTACACTTTCCAGCCAACCAAATAAATACTGTTTGGTTGGCCGGAAAGTGTAGCACTGAGCGGCACGAACGAACATAGCTAATGTGAATCTGTAGAATAAGATAATTCTACTAAAATTTAGATGGCGCCAGTAATTTCTTTAATAAAAATAATATAGTTACACTTTTCGCCCGGCCAAGTAAATATTGTATTTGTTCATCAAAGAACAAATACAGAATTTGTTTGGTTGGGTGGAAGTGGGAGTGTATGTATGTCTTCTATCCTTTTTGGGTAGAACTTTTGTCCCTGTCTAATCTAACGGGAGAAATCGCCATAGTTTAGGCATTGGTGGGGACTAATAAATAATTCTGCAAAAGAAATTGTGCCAAAGGGCACTTTATGTATTTTTAGTTTATATTTAAAATACTGCTGCCGCATCAAAACCAGCTATCTGCACCAAAAGTGCCGGATCAAAACCAGATCATCTGCACTTAGGTTAAGTAGCTTTGTATTAAGCAAGAAATAATGCTTTTCCTGCTTAAGCTGAGGAAATGCCTTGGTTTAATAAATAAATCAAACTAAAAAATACAATATTTGTTCACAAAAATTTGAAAATTGCTATATAAGGTTGCTGAAATTGAATCTGATAATAAAAAATTCTATATCCCCCCCCCCACGCAGAGGGTAAATATTTTTAAATGTTTTCAATATTTTCATGAAAATTGGTATAAATGGGTTTTCGAGGTTGCTAAAATTAAATCTGATAATAAAATTTTTCTAACTCCACCCCCGTGGGGTTGAGGGTGTAATTATTTTTAAATTTTTTTGATATACCATTTTTCACTAAAATTACCCCTCACCCCTCAGGGGGTAAAAGTAGAAATTTTTTATTATTGGATTCAGTTTCAGCTACCTCAAAAACCCCTCTATACCGTTTTTCAACGAAAATAATGTAAATATTTAAAATTAATTATAACCCGCCTAGGCGCGCCTTCCGGGGGTGAAGTTGAATTTTTTCTATCATCTGATTGTTTCAGCTACCTCAGAAACCCCAATATACCATGTTTTACGAAACTATTGTGAACATTTAAAAATAATTAACATCTGTCCCCAGGGAACGTTCAAGTATTACGTAACGCAAATTTTAACCATTTTGGACCCCCACCCCCCCTGTAACGCTATTTTCCTATACCATTAAAATGGGCATAATACTTCAAAATGACCCCCCGCCCCCCTAGGAGCGTTACGTAATACTTGAACGTTCCCCCAGGGGGTGGGTTTAATTTTTTTTTCAGATTCAGCGACCTCAAAAACCCCTGTATTACAAATACAAATTTTCACGAAAATATTGTAAACATAAAGGATTAATCCTTTCAGGACGGTTGACATATATATCTGACAGTGGGAAAATTGCCACACAGACGGCTGACCGATATATAGGTCAGGCTTTTTTCAGGCTTTAAAGGCGGCTTTATGATAAATCAGCCAGAATTGAAAAATTGAATTGGCTGTGGGCCGACTGACTGATATATCATGACTGGAAAATTTGGCGTATGGACTAGCGCCATATATATCGGCCACTGTCCGATATATGTGACGCTCGTCTGTATGGCACACACTCAACAAGAGAGGCGCGCGCGGGTCAAATCATATGGAAAGCCTGTCGCTACGTGTTTTTAAGTGTTTTAGTTGCATTCAAAATGTCGTGCGAACAAGAAGCTGGGGCTTCGCGAAAAAAAACAAAAATAAATAATAACGCTACAAGCTATATTTAGGAATATTTTGGATAAGTTTGATTATATCTTTTAATATTTTTCAAATGTTTATTAGTTAAAAAAATATATTTTGAATTAAAATAAAGTTTTTTGATTAAAAAAAGTAATTTTTTGCGTTTTTATAAAGGGTCCCACAAGTACATTTCTGTGACCGATATATATGACATTCGTCCACAGGGCACGTGAAAAACAGCCGTCTGTGTGACACTCTGCGGCAAAATGGTGCCGTCCTGAAAGGGTTAATACCACCCCCTCGAGGTGGAGTTAGAAATATGTTATTATCATATTCGGTTTCGTTGATCTTAATAAGATTCTTATAAAAACCCCTACATGCAAATTTTGACGAAAATATTAAAGTAGGGGTGGAGTTAGAACATTTTTATTATCATATTTACACCCCCCACCGACCTAAAAAATACATATACAAAATTTGACGAAAATATTGTAATATCATGTTAATTTTGCCATCTGCATGTGTCGCATCAAAATCCGATCATCTTTAAATAGCTTTTTAATTATCTAGTGACTTACAACAAATTTGATTTAAGTGATAGTATGTATATTGTATACTTATTACTGTCTATCAGAATCAACTACAATTTCAATTAATTTCTGTGCCGTTTGGAAATTATTAGTTTTTGGCTTATACTGAAAAATGTTATTTAGTGCAGATGGCGGCTTTTGATCCGGCACTCCTCAAATACAGGGTGTATTTGAAATAGCGTAGGAAATTTTAACAGCTGATTCTACATGATAAAATATGACAAAAAGTTCCTATAAACATATGTCTAAAAATGCGTCATAAGGGAGCTACGCCCCTTTGAAAGTGGCTAAAAAATCGGTTTTTATTTAATAACTCAGGAACCCTTTGAGATATATTAACGAGGTTTTGCACGTAAATTAATCCTAATAAGCCCCATCTTTGTATGTCATTTTCACGTACTTATTTAAACCAGGGGTGTGCGAAACGGGGGGGCCTTATCAGTTTTTTGTCCCAAACTTTTTTCTGTGTAACTTTTTTGCAATTTTATTTTTGAAATATGCTTCTTCAGGTCAAAATACATAAAAAGGTACTCTTGTTGTAATACTTTAGGATTAACCGTTTTCGAGAAAAGTTCATTTGAAGGTGAAATTTCACGGTTCGAGGACGAGAAATTAAATACTAAAATATCGAAAACCAAAATTTTAATGATGCAATGTAATACATCAAAAACTAAGAAAAAAATTTCCATACATGTAGGTCGAAAAAACGCTTTTAAAGCTACCATAGCCCTTTAAAAATGGTGCATATTTAGGAGACCATAGCTCCATTAGGATTGATTTTTGGAAGTACCTGTATATGATGTTTTTTTCTTAGTTTTTAATGTACATTCGCCCTGCATAATTAAAATTTTGGTTTTCAACATTTTAGTATTTAATTTTTCGTCCTCGAACCGTGGAATTTCACCTTCAAATGAATTTTTCTCGAAAACGGTTAATCCTACAGTATTACAACAAGAGTACCTTTTTTATATATTTTGACCTGAGGAATCACATTTCAAAAATAAAATTGCAAAAAAGTTACACAGAAAAAAGTAAGGGGCGTAGCTCCCTTATGACGCATTTTTAGACATATATTTATAGGAACTTTTTGTCATATTTTATCATGTAGAATCACCTGTTAAAATTTCCTACGCTATTTCAAATACACCGTGTATAGTGTAGGCAAATGAAGTTTTGAATAATTCAGGATTCTTCTAAAACGGTATTTGATCCGGTTTGATCCGATTTGATCCCACTATTGATCCGGTACTGTTTGATTCTCCAACTTATATTTTGTATAGAGTCACTCTATCTAGAGTGCCCTAATGTGACGTTTTGTGTAAAAAAAAAAGAATAGAGAAAAATACACTGCCCAGTAAAAGAGCTTTCCAATTTTTCACCTCCGCACGTAAAATTGATTATTGTCAGATTCAATTTTAGCATCCTTAAAAACATACAAATTTTCACGAAAACTACCCCCCGCCTCTTAGGGGGTGGAGTTCGATTTTTTTTAATTTAAAACGAGCCTTTTTTAAGGTATTCTCAGAGTTCCCAAGTGGACCATAGCCCTTTAAATTAGTAATAATTTTAACCTGCTTTCTTGAACTTTTTAATATTTGTAATTTTTAAACAGTTTTAAAATTAATATAAATATACCATTTTTCATCTGCGGTGCTAGGGCATTCCTAAGTGTTTTTATTTTAGATTATAAAACTTAAGCCTGAAAATCGTAAAGTTATTACTGCGGCGCTAAAGGTTCTTGCAACTTTTATTTTAACAATAATATGTTTAAGACGGGGAGGTAGAGGGCTCAAATCGTTACGAAAAAAAAACCGTTACGAAAAAAAAACCGTTACGAAAAAGTGTCAAAAAATATGTGACACTCGCATTGAGTTCTCGGCTAGGATAATTGAGTTCTCGGTTAGGATCATTGAGTTATCGGCTGGGATCATTGAGTTCTCGGATGGGATCATTGAGTTCTCAGCTGGAATCATTGTTCTAAAATGGGATCATTGAGTTATCGGCTGGGATCATTCAGTTCTCGCCTGGGATCGTTAAGTTCTCGGCTGGGATCGTTGAGTTCTCGGCTGGGATCATTGTTCTCAGCTGGGATCATTTAAAAAAAACGTTAGGGTCAACTGGGTCTAATATGATACAGTAAAAATAATGAGACTATTATGATACAGCTAGCCTAAAAATATTTACAGTCTACAAATTAAAGTAAGAAAAATTGGTGAAGTAGAGAATTATACAGGGTTATTTATGGAAGTGGCCTATTAAAAGTTTATGGAGAACCAATAATTTTAAAAATCTGATATTTTGCACTTTTGGGTTATTAAATATGGCCAATCGATTAAAAATATTTTCATGCTTGTGCCACTTCCGGTTATACCGGAAGTGGCACTCAACTTTGATTTTTTAAATGGAACACCTCATATATTTTTTAAATTTTAAATTTCGCATTAAATTAAATGTTTTTTTTTATATAAATTTTTTAATTTTCAAACTTTAAGGACTTCTGGTTAATGCAGTAGGACTTGCAAAATAGTAAGAAACTTTTTAAAAGTATATGAAAGGTTTTAATATCAAATTTTTTCATAAATCTGTTATGATGTCTGATATGCCACTATTTTCTTTCATAAATATTATAAATATTAAAAAGGTATAAGTACATAAAAACATTAAAATCTATTAAAATATATCAAAATAAAATATTTTTCCAATATACCTAGAAGTAATATTTAGCTTAATTTCATCAAACCTGAAACAAAAAACATTTTTTTTGCATACATACACATGTTTTTTGTATGTAAAATATAAGAAAACGTGGCTTGTCGCAATGTATCTTAGACTTTATGGGAGATTAGCTTAGCGGTCTAAGGCATCGATATAGCATTGACACTGAGCTAATGATCGTGAGTTCAAACCTCACTGGCGCCGATTGCCATTTTCAGTTAATTAATAATTGAAATTTGGCGAAGGCGTACTCCCTAGATATATTTGGTTCGAAAGTCAATTAAAGCCGGTGGTTCCCTCTACTACTAGCCCACACAAGTCCTGGACTTAGGGGATGCTTAATTAAGTAGAATAGTACGAGGTTAAAAATAAACATAATAAACATAAAACATAAACTTTCTGCCAAGTTTACGACACACAAGAAAACGTGGTTTAATTAGCTCTGATACGTAGTGGGTAATGATGTAGAGGAATACTAAAGGGGGAGAACGTATGCAAGGAAAGTAATGGAGATAAATTTTATATTTTAGGTGTATCTAAAAGATATTGCGACTAACGAAGGGGTAAGACCGAATAAAAACTAACTGAATTTGTATTATTTTCAGCCACGAAAATCGGTACGATTGAGGTTAATCCGATTTCCGATCTCGAGCAACTTCGACCTATCATAAATAGGTGCATCGAAGAAAATAGCGACGTGCAGAAAATTGGACCTGAATGGTGTTTTGTTGATTGTAAGTAATATTTTTCAAGCGAATTGTTTAAAATTGTTTTTATTTTTCTCTATTTAACTTGATTTTTCTTTACTTTTCCTTATTTTTCTATATTTTTTATTTCCCATAAAGTATTACATGTATAGTCCAGTCAAATAACGAAAAATTCCTATGCTAAATTTTAATAAATGTACACGAGATAATATCGTCGGCTTACAAGTAAAAGGCACTAAGTCACTTTTTCTATGTATAGGTAAACCGAACTAACTTCTAGGTGGACTGCCAAGGGAGTTACCCACTATACTTGTCACTTAGTGCACTTAGTGCGTTTTACTTTTAGATTATTTTAAATGTTTCTGCACTAAGCGACTTTTTAAAAAGTGATAATTTACAAAAATATGATTGCTTGAATCATTTATA
This sequence comes from Brachypterus glaber, assembly GCA_958510825.1. NCBI lineage: Eukaryota > Metazoa > Arthropoda > Insecta > Coleoptera > Kateretidae > Brachypterus > Brachypterus glaber. Next base: position 14,678,514 of record OY294047.1, on the reverse strand, counting down.
TGATACAATATCGCGTTATTTATTGTACTGACAAACGCATTCAAATTTTGCTATGTTAAAGTTGATGGAATAGAGACAGAACAGAGAAACAGAACTTTACCTGTAAAATGACAATGCTTTTTACGTGTACTTTCGTTGTGTAGGTAATAATTTAATTTTCATTTGCATTGGTTTTTTTTATTATCAGATAATATTTCAAAACTAAATTTGAAGCCTTCACACTAAGTTCAAAGTCTCGGTGCATTTCTAAGGGGCGTTTTCCAAACTTGCGGCAAACTTTAGTTTTTCTTTATATTCTTATTATTTATATAATAACCAACGATTTAAGAGCAAAATTTAAAAAAAATCGATAAGTTTTTTTTAATTTAGATTTTTTTTTCTTTGCCGGCACAGCCGATGGCCTCTGAAAACTGTCTTAGTTCTGATAATAAGCAGTTTCATATAATTAATACTAATTAATTATTATTATTAATTTTGGAAACGTTCTTTAAACAATCAAAAAGCCCAAACCTTTCTTTTAAAAATCTATTTTTTGAAAATTTATGTTAACATCTTGTTTTCTACTTCATAGTTATACATTACGTTTAATTAATAGAAGGGTTTTAATTTTAAATAGTTGTTTTTTATATTATTTTATTGACTTAGTGCTCTTTACTTGTAAGCCGACGTCGTGGGCCTATAAGTAAAAGGCACTAAGTCCATGTCTTTTTTCAAATTTAGTTGAATTAAACTACTTCAGTTTTTCTTTATTCAACTGCAAATGGGACATTATTATGCCCACACATGTCATTGCAATTTGCGATAGTTTTTTTCCAAAAACAATTAAAAACAACAATCAAAGTTAAATTTGTCAATATCTCAAACAAATGTTTTTGGACTTAGTGCTCTTTACTTGTAAGCCGACGATATTTTAAAGGGTAGTAGTGGATAGTAACAGAACACTTCTGTTAGTTTTTTACCGGGTGATTTGCGTAAGGGGTGTCCGCCACCGGGTGTTTCAGGAAGGTGGTTCACCCCCCTTAACTTTTTTACTTTTTTATGTAGGATCTTAAAATTTGCTGAATCTATATATTATGTAAAATATAAGGTTTTTTACATGGTTAGACATTTTTCGGCACTTTCGCTTTCGCCGGAAATGAATCAAACTTTCGGTTTTTAAATGGAACACCCTGTATATTTTGATTCAGAAATTAATTCTGAGAACAAGCATGTGTTACTTGTCAAATTTTGACAGGGCATGTCATTTTCTGGTTAAATCTTCATTTGTAATTGTAATTAATTAATTGTAATTGTAATGGTTTATTGTCGTTCTAGGACCTATTTTTATAGGTATTTTACACCATATTAGACAGTTATAACACAATAAACTTTAAATGTATTGTGTTTTAATGCCAAGTTCTTCCAAATAAACTATTCATGTGTGGTACCAAAATGTTCGCAAGAAAATTCTCTTTTATTTTAACCTAAAAAGCCAACCTCTTTCAATTAAAAAAAAAATGTCTTATGGTCCAAAGTATGATTTTCGAACCTTTAAGAGCCCACCAAATTTGTTGTTTTGGAAAAAAAAATCAAAATAGTATTTTTCTGAAGATATTAGACCAACAATTAAGCAAATAAGCTAATTTAAGGCATTCTAAGCTAATTTAAGGCATTCTAGATTTAAAATAAAGATTTAACACGTTGACAGTCCCCATTAGGATGTTTTCCGTCCCCAGACGTCCAACCGTTTTTTCATTTTTTTATCTTAACCTCCCCAATGAGTCAAATATGATTCTACTATAAAAAATAAAAACAATCGATACTTTAGTTAGACGTCCACTTTAAAGAAATTACCTAGGCCACAGCGTTCAAAAATAAAACTAATGTTAATGGGTATGACAATGAATCACATATGCTTCATGGACGTGTGGGGTAAACGTATCATGAATCAAATGTGATTCATGGGACTGTCAACGTGTTAAATAAAAAATGACATGACCTGTCAAAAATTAACAATTGGTACATGCTTCTTCTCAAAATTGATTTTTAAATCGAAATATGTAAAAATATATAGGGTGTTCCATTTAAAACTCGAAAAATCGATTCATTTCCGCTAAAACTGGAAGTGCCAAAAAATGTATAATCCTAAATTATATAATATAGCTCCTGCAAGTTTCACGATCCTACATAAAAAAAAATAAAAAAGTTAAGGGATGTAAACCAACTTCCTGAAACCCCCGGTATATTATGCATTTTCATAAGTATTTTGTTACGGTTACAGTGGGCGCTACCTATGAAAATTTATAATATATTATGAAACTTATAGAGAATTTCAAGAGCCACAAGTTTGCTCATACCCACTTTAATTGTACAATGAATAATTTGGCTGCAAAATGAAAAAAACCAATTTCACCCCCAACATGGCTATTTATTAACTCGATTGTTATTAACACGTTGGCTGCGGACGCATATTTCGATTTTATTCTTGAGGTACAGGTCCCTGAGGACTTGTAAGCAAACATGTCTGTGGTGCGGTGCAAGTCCCCAGGACTTGTATGCAGAAGTTTACATAAACATTTTTTTCTTGAATCGATAAAACTTAAATCATTTAAATATTTATGTAGTATGATATTAGAAAAAATTTACCTCCCAACAATTATCTCGAAAATTTTTACCTCGAAAAAAATTACCTCGAACACCGTTACCTCGAAAAATTTTACCTCTTAAGCCATTACCTCGCATGAAAATTATCTCGAAAGGACATTACCTCGAAAGAAAATACTTTGAGAGGACATTACCTCGCATAAAAAATTACCTCTAAAATACATAATTTTTTAAAAATTATAAAAAAACCAAACAAAACAATTTTTTTTTTGCAAAAAGAAGGGAAATTTAACAGAAATAAACTTAGTTATTTAAAGCAATAATATTGATATATTATACAAAAAGAAAGTATTTGAAATCACAAATAATCAAAAAGCTACCTGTCAATAAATCAACAGCAATATGTTTTATAAAAAAAAGTTAACAATAAATGTTATTCATTTGCATGCAATTTCATCATATTTTTCAAATTTCCAAAAAAACTTGTCTTTGTACACACGATCCTTATAATACACAAAGTTTTTATACACCGCTATTTTATCTTTCGCGAACTCTCGATATAGGTTAATTGACTCATTTTGAAGTATTAACTAAAACTAAAAGCTAATACTTGCCCGTATATTAAAATATAGTGAATAAATGATAAAATATGAGCAAAAAAACTGCAATATACAATAATCGCAGATACAAACAGATACAAAATTAAAAAAGCCCTTTTCGAGGTAAAAACCGTTCGAGGTAAAATCTTTCGAGGTAAAATCTTTCGAGGTAATGTACTTTCGAGGTAACAAATTTATACTATTATACTATTGCAGAATACTGTAGTTATTTTCAAAAACAGGTCAGTAAAATAATTGTCTACGATCATTATTATTTTGTTTGCTCAAAATTAACAGGTATTTGACAAGGTTAATTAATTAATATCACCTACAACGTGTAAAATTAAATGACATTGTTTTGTATGGCGTTGTTTTTATTTACAATGTTTATATATTTTAAAAAAATCGGATTTATGTTGTAAGCTTTTTTAGAATGCAACGTCAATTGCGTCAAAATGTTTGGTGTCCAGAGTTAACAACAAAAGTTTTAAAACTATGGGAAGGAAAATTTAAAGTGCTGGCTTAGATACCCCTATGGCCCAATTAACCAACTTGACCTTACATAATTTAGAACTTATACATATTATGTACACTAATAGAAAAATGTAAGAATAGTACAACCAAACGTTGTTGTAACAAGTTTGAGGTATATATATATATATACCATTTTAACGATTATTTATATAAATACACTATTAAAATTGTAGATTTATATTATTTAATAATACAACAACGTTGTTGTTACTATAATAGTTTTTTGAGGAAAGATGATTAACAAAGATGGCGACAATCAGCTGATTCTAATAAATGTTTTACCAAAATATTGAAAGTAGGCATTTTGGGCTAAAATTTTTATGTGCATAAGTATATCCAACGATAAGCATGTACATGTACATGTAATTACATGTGATATGTAGTTTCTATGTGCACATAAATATTTAAAATACATTAAACCAAATTTGCAAATGCAATAGAGAGCCAAACAGGCTCTGCTAGCCAGCCGGACGTAGGGGTCAGCTGAATTGCCTGCATTTTGAAGCGAGGATCGCTACAACAAAGGAAAAACTTGACCGCTTAACAGTTTGTTGTTGTAAATCAAACAACTGCACTCGTTTGTAAATACTTTTTTGTTGTTGTATTCTATGCATAATATAGTGGTTGGCGCATATACAACTATTTATTGTTGTATACTATAACCTTATTACCTTAATAATTAGGCTAGTGTTCTATCAGTGTATATTATTATTATTTCATTTTATGAAATATTTATTTTTACCCTGCGATTACATGTTAAGCCTTCTAAGCTTTCTATTTCTACCCTTTTGAACGTAAAATTTAGCGCTGACACAAAAGTAGCATATTATGACATTCAGCAAAACTTTTGAACATCTGCTTTTATACAGTATTATGTTTTGAGTGACAACGCCGTGTTTATAATTTAGCAGAGTAATTTAATTAATTAGGTTCTTAGCGAACACATTTGGAATATTAACGAGCCCAATGGTTAAAAAGCTGGTAAACATTTTCAGCGAGTTATTTTCACCCAGTTGAACAATGCCGCCAAATCAAAAAGTTAAAACTTTCGAAATTTTTGTTTAAAATCTCCAAAGAATCTACGCAAATGTATAGAAATCTCCACAAAATCTCCGATCTTGTAAATTCTATTATAAAAAAATAAAGGTATTTAAAAAAAAAATAAAATTTGAACATTAATTTGTGACAGAGAGTCTGTGCTTTTGTTGTAAAATAAAACCATGCTTAAAAAGAGCAAATCTGTTAACAATAAACTGTATTTATTGCATACAGGCTGGTACTAGCTGGTAGCAGCCTGGTGTTACCAGGATCAGGTATCTGGCCGAAAAGTATCCATTCTAGTATTTTAATCAGAATTTTTGTATAGGTTTGGCTCCATCTATAACACAGGCCCACAAAAATAATTGGAATGTAATTTACATGCGACTGATCTACCCTTATGGATTTTGAGCCGCTGAATCCGAACCCGACCTTAGAATTTCCCCTAGACCCCACAATTTTCCCCTAACCTAGGGAAAAAGTGTGAAATCTTGGACATTTTAGGCTCCGTTAAAGTAATATTTATCCACGGTAACGTTAATGAAACAATGTGGTTTCTACGTATTTAGAGTCTCGCTAAGTTCAAATCCGCCATTAGAATTTTTCTACAGTACCTTAGAATTCCCCTAGCCTTGCGAACAAAAAATAGTGGAAAACTGAGCAAAACTTGACGTTTCCCGAAAAAAATTTTTTTTTTGTACCGAAAAGCTAATATCTCCCGTATTTTAAGTTGCTGAGTATATATCTGATATTAGAAGTTTCCTACATTACCTCAGAATTTTCGGTACAAAAATAAAGTTTCTGGGAAACCTCAAGTTTTGCTCAGTTTTCCACTTTTTTCCGAAGGCCAGGGGAATTCTGAGGCACGGTAGAAAAATTCTAATATCGGATTCGAAATACGTAGAAACCACATTGTTTCATTAACGTTACCGTGGATAAATATTACTTTAACTGAACCTGAAATTTCCAAGATTTCGCAATTTTTTCCCAGGCTAGGGGAAAACTTTGGGGTTTAAGGGAAATTCAGCGGCTCAAAATCCATTAGGGTAGCCTAGTCACATGTAAAGTACATTCGACTTCTTTTTGTGGGCCTGTGTAATTTGTTTGAGGTAAACCGCTTCCAATTGTAAAGCTGACGAATTTTCAAGTGGGAGTTCTAAAACTGCATAAAGTTTTATGAAATCTCATATAAATTACTTAAATGACTTTTTTCTTAATATTATGCAACTTGTTTTTAATTTCACTATACACTCTAAAAACATGTCGAGAAATTGTTATAGTAAGTTTAAAGCCTAACTATATTTTTAAATAGCGATTGTAAAAATACCTTAATTTTTAAAGTAAATTTAAAGCATTTGACTGTATTACCGCCGTATTTTTACAGCTTTTTTTACAGTTGTTCTATGTTTTTTAATGTTACTGTGAGTTCGACCTATTGTTACAAGCACTTCCTGCATTTTTCTAGGGATATTGCAACCTAACCTGTGGTTTAACTTAAAATTTACAAATAACATGAAAAATTAAGCATTATTACAGTTTTTTGTAAATTTTCTTATATGAGATAGTATAATTCAGTATTTCCTCGCAAGGATAACTGCTTTAAATTTACCATCACTTTTTACAGTAGGTTTCCTGGAATCTCCGCAAAATCTCCACAATTCTTCAATCTCCGCAAAATCTCCAACAAGCTTTAAAATCTCCGCAATTTGGAGAAATCTTCACAGTTGAATTTTATATAAACTTAGGTTTATATTAAACAAATCTCTATAAAAATTCACAGAACAAAAAAAATACTAAAATCCTGTGACTTTATGGACTTACGCCTTTTTTGTAAAAAACGAACTATTATTGTTTATAGTCTTAAAATGAACTTTAACACTATTACTATTATTATTAAAAAATGATGAAATCGTCTGTTAATTTTTTTTTTGTAAGAAAGTTATTTCGCACACACCATGTATAATATACCGATTTTGTTTACTGATAAATTACTTATTACCAGCACGTCAATAAACTTAAGACTATGCAAATTAATTTTAAACTTAGGGGTGACTAGTTTGATATATTTACAGCGTGCACTGCGGAAAGATTCTTCCGGATAGACCGGGCTCAAGAGAATTTACATTACGTGATGGATATTGCCTGCGAAAACCTGTACATCCTGGAGTGCGGTGGCGGTACATTACCACAAACACCAGAAGACGAAACTGCGCTGCCTTCTCCTAACTCAAATTACCAAGCGCCCTATATCATTCCGGAGATGCGAATAAGGTAGGCATGACTGTTTAAAAAATAAATTAACTTAGGTTAACCCTAGTAAAATGCAGACAGTAGTTTTAACCAGAAAACGAGAATTATTCCACGCCCACTGCGAATAAAGTTCGTAAAATTCCGTTTTTTTACCGTATATTTGGTTCTAGCAAAGAAATAACAAAAAAGTGCTATTTTTTGATTATTTTAATCAAAAGTACACATAATTATTAGTTGATCCTGAAATTTTCGAAAAAGTAAATAAAACTATATAAAAAACCAGTTTTTAAACTTAAAACCCTTCTATTGATTACGTTTTGGAATTTGTGATTTCTTAATTTTCAAAACCCTTCTTTTAAAAAATTCGTTTTTGTAAATTGGTATATCTTGTTTTCTACTTTTTAGTTATACATAATACGTAATCAATAGAAGGGTTTTAAGTTTAAAAACTTGTTTTTTATATAGTTTTATTATCAAGTTTTTAGTTATAATTTATTAATGTGTGAAGCAACCCGGGAGTGAAACAGAGATTTTATGTAAAATTATATTGTCACCGGATATAAGCATATGTACCGAACTTCAGCTCTCTAAGTTTATTCTAAGTGGGTATAACAGAGAGGGCCCTTCAGAGTTAACTTAGGGGTTGACAGTTGTTTTTTTTATAGTAAAATTTTATTATTACGGGATGAGTACGTAACCCAATTTTAATTTTAAATTAACTCACGTGGATAAAAAAAGGTTTTTGATATTTTAGAGGTGGGGGGGGGGGTGGGGGTAAATTTTATATTAAATTATTTTGTTAGGGCAGATAAGCATGCATACCAAATTTCAGCTCTCTAAGTCTATTCTAAGTGGGTGAAAAAGCATTTGGCAAATTTGAGGACAAATATACCTACATATATACCTATATATGTGAATAGAAGGGTTTTAAAAATGGAGTTTTTGAGAAAAATGGCCTTAAAATTTTTCGCCGCCATCTTGAAAAAACAAAAAACTGTCAAAAGTAATTTGATAAAATTTAATAGAAAAAATATGATTTTTTTAACGGCGAATACCGCAGTTCTCTTAGTTAAGTTTTTGAGTTATTGCACGTCAATATCACACTTTCGAGAAATTAAAAAATTTCGAAAAAAATCCCGTGGAGGTTTTTCTCTAACATCGGTGGACTAGACGTTAAAAAATAATCAGCCAAATCCGGAACCCAAGCCCTCAGCCCTGCCTGAATCGGCGCGGATATCATCAGCTAGGCTTTCAACACTGCGGGTTAGGCTGTCTGCAGCTTCGTTGCCGTCAATCTCTATGTGTCATGGGGCCCACAGAAACATCACCTTTTTATCTTGTACTTTTATTTCATGTAATGCTCCTTTAATTTTAGTAATAAGTGAATATTGCGCATGTGCAAACAAAGTAGGATGGCGTTTCGGAATTCTACATTAATGTAGGTTTTCTCTTTCTTTCAAATATATTTTATAATACTCGATCCTTTTTATGGAGTGATATCATAAATTTGGACATGGCGAACATTTTTACATCTTTTTGATAAACCTAATAATTAAAATATGTAAAAATCTTTAGATATAGTATCCATCAGGCCTGCAGGTAAGATTCATATGCGATATGCAGTTTTACTGTGAAAGCAAACTTTCCACCAGACGCCACACAAAAATCCAAAAATAGCAAATAATTTTAAAAAATAATAATTTTAATGTTTTGTCTAAAACTATATAAAATCACTTTATGTCTAAAAATACATCCATTTCTACTACTTAAGGGTAAAACTTATGTTATTAATAACAATTTTAAGAATATTTGTAATTCTAACCTAATAAAATTAAAATAATATATACGCCGTATTTCTATTCTAAAAACATTCCCATTAGAATATTTTGAGAATACGTATTGGGAATATTCTTAGCAAAATACTCTAATCATGCTAAGAATGTTTAGAGTAGAAGCACTTATGCTACTATAGCAGTGCACCTTTTAAGAACATGCTAAGCATGTTTAAAGCACTCACCTTATTTGGGAAATGCAATATATCATATGGAATGGAATGGGTAGCATTACATATCTTCACGGCTAGTTTAAGAATAAAGGCATATGCAGAAGCTTGCATAAGAACATAAAACATAAGAATGCGTGGCCGTGATTGCCTTACAAGATACATGGCGGCCCATCAAGCCAATCATGGCATCGCATTGTTATGTTTTATGTTCTTATGCAAGCTTGTGAATAGGCACTAATTCAGGCACATTTATAGTCGCTTTCATAGGTTATTTGCCTTTAAGTATAAACATGATTAAAACAAAGCAATTTAGATCTTTAAATCGCTGTATCTCAAAACTACTTTCGTGACAGATACAACTATATTATTCCAGCGCGACGAATAATACTAGGCAACACGGTTTCTTACCCTGATTGGAGTCATATGTTTTTTAACTAATTATGGGTCGCTGAGTCCGAATCTGGCTTTAGAATGTTTGTATTACCTCAAGTTTCTGAGAAAAATGAGATAAAAGTGGTAAAATATCATTATTTTAGCCCTGTTTTGTTCTAAACGCATGGGAGATAAAAATATTTTGAGGGCAAATTTGGATTGGGCGAATCAATATTAGTTAAAAAATACCCAACTTAGATTATAAAAACTTTAAATTTATAGGTAAAATAAATAGAGATACTAGGGAAAAAAATATTTAAAAAAAAGGATCCTGTAACACAACTAAGTAACGGTGGGGGGGGGGGAATTATCCCCAGTCATCGGCGAATTTCCAGTGCTCGCATAGGCGCCGCGTCGATTCTATCGTTAACGCGAGGTTTTAAATATTAAAATTTTTATTTTCGTTTGGACAAAAAACACTGATATATTTACATATTGATAGTTATTATGTATATTCAATATTGTTGTGTGTAACAAATTAGTCGTCAAATGTTTCGATTTAGTGACCTTTATAAAAATTTCCCTCATAATTCGGCAAAATTATTCCGTAAGCCTATGTTTCTGTGTTTATTTTCAACGTTGATGAGTCATAACTGAATTTATTCCGATTAATGATTATCCCTATAAAGAAACTAGCTTAGCGCCACGTACTTATGCTAAAAAGCGTCAAAAAGCATCACTAGGGGATTAAAAATGAACTAGAAATATGTTACGGAATACAGTCCTTATGTAATTAAGTAACATTTTTATGATGTAGAATTATTAAAAAAACAACAAAAAATACTCAATATTTTTTTTATAAATTATTTTTATATTAACATACTAAAATTTAAAAAATAATACATGTAGATTTTTTTTAAGGTAATTCGGATTCTGGACCTATAAATTGATAAGAAAAATTTATTTTTTTGCTCTTGGAAAACAAGTTTACACTGTGTGCTTAATTTTTTTTTTTCATTTATTTACTTTTTACGAACAAATTAAGCCAAATAAAAAAGTATTTTATACCTATTGTTTTATAAAAATTTATAAGCTACAAGTTAAGTCCTATTAAGTTTTTACACAAACTTCATAGTTTTGCCACAAATGAGCAATTAACTAAACTATGCACTTTTATTTTTTTTTTTTCGCTTAGTTACTGTTACAGTACGTCCTTAGCATATGGATTTTTGAATTTGTCGTATTTTATTTAATATACCCTAAAGTTTTTAAAATCCTATTATTTTTTTCTAAGATTTTGAAAAAATCCGTCATTATTTCCTGGACTTATATCTCAAAAATTTGAGGTGCTGGAATTTTTCTAATAACAGATTCGGATTCTACGCCCTAGAGTTAGAAAAAAAAATTACTTTCAGATCAGGGCAAAAAAAAAGTTGTAATTTGTTGCCTAGTGTAATTGTCAATAAGTTTTATTATTAACTTATCGATCAATCCATATTGTAAATTGAGATCGGGTACAGCATTAATCAGATTTAGCCGAAACCGCACCACTTTACCATATTTTTGTCTAGACGACAGCAGAATATTAATTTAATTAAATTTGAAAAGAGGCCATTTTGAAATTCGGGAAATTTCCCACGGGGCCAGCGTGGTTTAGATCTTAAGAGGTGGAGGTTGTAAGAAACTAACTTTCTAGATTTCTTGTACTTTTTAAAATATTTATACTCACGTTCAATTTTTTATATTTTTAACAACGTGAAAGTTCGTTATATCTTAGTGGCCGTGAAGGCTTAAAATATAAACTAGATGAAACGTTGCAAGCACCCTGTCAAAACATCGGCACTATTCTGCCCCCGGAAGTTAAAAGGCGGCAAGTGACAAAACCAGAGTAACGAGAAAAATGGCAAAAACTTTTGGATGTTGTCCTGCACTAATTTAGATATATGTGATTATTTTTTTTGTTCAGTATCACATAGAAACACTATATTTAGTTACCTGTATGTCCCTTTAGACAATATCTTAAGTTTTAATTAAAAAAATGGTGGTTAATTCTTTATTGCTTCGTTATTTGTAATGGCGTACGTAAAGAAGTTGAAGTTAAAAAGCGGCAAGCAGCAAAAATCTGTTCAGATGCCGCCTTTTAACTTCAAACTCTTTGAAGTGCCGATATTTAAAAACAAGCAAAATAGGTTAACTTCTTAACTGAAAAAAAGTAAGTATTAAGTAATATTTTATTATTAAATATAAGTTATTTATTAAAATAATAGTTTTTTTGCAAGTTTTGAGTTTTATGATCACAAGTATATGTTAAAAGCAATAATTATTGGTTTAATCACTACATGTTTTTATGTATGATTTGCGTCCATAAAGTACATTATTTGTGTTTACTTTATATTAATTTAGCCTAAAATAGGTTCAAATCAAAAAGTAAGTACCTACCTATGTAAAATTATCTTTTTTATCATACCGCTTAAAAAAAACAACGTTATTTGTAATAAATAGATTATGTATAATGCCGCCTTTTAACTACAAAATATGCATTATTAGGTAATAATTTTTAAAAACAAAAGGTACATTTGCAAAGATGCCGCCTTTTAACTTAAATAATTACACTTGCCGCTATTTTACTTCCTTGCCGCTGTTTTAAATTTTCAAAAATCGTAGAAAATATTTTTTTGCATTTTTTTTTTAATATTTAGATGGAGTGGGGTCATATTAGTCCAAAAATGTAAAAATCTCAAAATCGAAAAAAAATCACTTGCCGCCTTTTAACTTCCGGGGGCAGTATTGTACACTAGAGCCATCTAGTTTGCAAATTTCAAACTAGATGTTTTGTTTGATTTTAAATTCTGTATCTTTAAAATATTATATTCTAGCAAAAAACTGTATATAACATTTTTTATAGGGCTTAAAACGAGCTTTTATTTGAAATATAATTTTTTAAATCGGGTTATAAATATGTGAGATATGCTAAAAAAACCTTTTACTGCTTTAAACGCCAATATCTCGAAAACAATGCGTGTTAGGAAAACGTTGTTTATAACATTTTTTGACCAATTTAAAATTATCTTTTATATAAGTGCTAAATTAACCAAATACAATAATAATTGACTTAATTATAAACAAAAAACGCTAAAAATAGGAGTTTTAGCCTATTTTTACCCCCTTACCCCCAATCGTTTACCCCCAAAATCTAATCAGCTCTTCAGAATACGATAAGAAACTATGCAAAAAACCGCAAGTCAATATCTCATGTAGAAATGGAGTTAGAGAGTTTACACCCAGACAGACAGACAGACAGACAGACAGACAGACAGACAGACAGACAGACAGACAGACAGACAGATGGACGCAAAAAGTTTTTTTAATGATTTCGACTCAGAATGGTCTAAAACGTCGAGAAATGTGGTCAAAGATTTTGACTTTTCAGCGAAAATTTCAATACATCGGCACTCTTAGTAGCACTAAGAGTCGATGTAAATTGAAAATGACTTATTGTGTAATTATGAAGGTCGAAACAATTGTAGCTATACAGGGTGATCATTAACTGGCATGACAAAATTTAAAAGGTGATTTTACATCCAAAAATATCAAAAAAAGTTCTTATAAATGGGGAGCTACGACCCTTAAAACTTGTACTTAGTGGTTAATAACTCTAGTACTCTTTAAGCTAAAGCGACGAATTTTTGCATGTATACTAGTACATTTTAATAAGGGCAATTTGTTTATGTTAATTAATTTTTTTGAAGCGTGCCTAGACGGACAAAATGTGTGAGGCTTAACATATGGATACCGCTAATCTAAAAGGAACCAAGCGACATTTTTAAAGAAATCTTAGGCATGGGAATATATTCCCATGCCTAAGGTTGTACCAAGCCTAAAGAACTTATTCCCATGCCTAATAAAATTTCGTTATAAATGTCGCTTGGTTCCTTTATTTTTTTAAATTTTTTATAAAAAATATAGATTCCTTGAGTAAAAATGCATAAAAAATATCATATAATGTAACACTTTAGGAGCAACCGTTTTCAAAAAAAAAATGCAATTAAGAGGAAGTAACATTTTGTGCTACCAAAAATGTTACTTTTTTAAAAGGCTATTACATATTAAATTTAGGTGTTTCGGTGAAGAATTCTTTTTTGCTTAGTTTTTAATTACCCTGCAGTATTAAAATTTATTTTTGGTGCTTTTTTTGTTCCCCATTCGAAGGGCCGTAGCTCGCCTAGGGCTCATTTCCGGACCAACCTTTATAGGAACTTTTTTTATATTTTTGGATGTAGAATCACCTCTTAAGTTTTGGCATTCCAGTTACTGATCACCCTGTATGTATGTTTAAACTAGGTACAGGGTGATCCAAAATTCCCGCCCTAGTAATTTTTCTCAAAAATGGTAAGGGATATTAAAAAAAAAACAAGAACCATATTTTATATTCTCACCTATACCACAAGCTAAATACCCTATGACGTCATGACGCTTTCATAATTATACTCGTTGGCCCTGTGGCGACCTCTATATTTCTTTGCCCATGGTAAACGATTATTTATTTATGAAATTAAAATATCTTTAAATTAGAATAGTTCTATTCATGTCTTATTTTTCAAAATTTACTTAATTAATTGTTCCTAATTTTTTAACCAATTCAGGTATTAAAAAAGTTTTATATGTGTTGCTTTTAGATTTATAAATACTAATTAATTTTAATAGGCAAACAATTTAAAAAAGGTCCTAAGTGCCATCACAACTCTGATTATACATTATTTAAAAACTAAATTTGTGATTTGTGAGATGCAGGAAAGCATTTAATTAATTTTTGCCTATTTGTTCTGGGCGACATACTTATCTTTCTCTCTCTTAAATAAAATTTAATTTTTGTTTGTCCTATTTTATTAATAAACCCTGGTATAGTTTCAACAATAGACTATTGTCATGGAATATTTACAAAGAATTTGACATGACATTTAAATAATTTGGTAACAATCAAAAATATATCAAGAGAATAATAAGAGCGCATATTAAAAAATTTAAAGAAATTCATATTTATTTTACTAAAAGTAGTTAATAAATAATTACAAGGCACAAAACTAATATGCAAGAGTATAATGTAAGCCTGCATCTCAAGGCCTATTCAGAAACTTGCATAAGAACATAAAACATAAGAATGCGATGTCGTGATTGGCTTACAAGATACATGGCGGCACTTCAAGCCAATCACGGCATCGCATTCTTATGTAATACGTTCTTATGCGAGACTGTGGATATGCCCTTACAAATCATAAATGAAGTCACGGCATTCCTAAAGGATTAATGAGATGAAGTAGCTCTACAGAAAAATCTGATTATGGATCATGGTAGCAGAAGGTATACACATTACAGAACCATTTACAGCTAAATGCAGAAAACTTGTTTTTGGTAAATAATGTTAAATACTCTTCTGAGAATATTTAACAATAAATTGCATATTTTGTTAAACGATTCCGATAGTATTTAATTAGAGCGGGATTCTTACACTTTAAAATCGTACAAGAAAAACAACACAATGTTTAGTAGTAAATATGGTAACAGTTTTAAAATACCTCGGAAACCACGTTTTATGCAAACTATATTTTTCTTTGCTTGTAATAAAATCAGGTAATTTTATGCTATTTTCCTGACTCAGTTTTATGTTTTAGAGCATTAGAGACTTTATCTTACAGCGCGTGTGGTACGATACGCATTATAAGATTATCTAGGTTTCCTAAATAATGTGTGGTGTCAATACATACCCCACAATCAAACAAAATAAATAAAGTTAATACATTTTGTTAAAATTGAATCTTGGAGGGCGCCAAGGAAAGATACTTTGAAAAACAAGACTAGGTTACATAGTGAGTGGTGAGGAGTGTTGGTTTTATGAATCGAAATCCATATTCATCCTGGAAACTAATAAACTGAATATAATAATGATTTTAAAATGGATTGACATTCATCTTACCTAATAAACTGTACATGCTATTTAACTTTTCTGATTTCATCAAAATGTCTTTAACAATACCATAAGCACTAAATCTACGTGTCTTCTGTTTGGAGGTACTGGATAAAATAATTTCAGTACGAAGCGGATGCAGGGACTTACCGTGTTCTACGGAATATTGTCGCATCTGCTCAGTTTAATTAAAATTTAAATGGCAGTGAGGTTCAAACCGTTTAAAATAGTTTAAAATATTATAACCACCGCTACATGCTACATAGTGTTTTTGCCGAATTTTGTCGATTTTGCTCGGTTTTTGTGCAACTTTCATTTATCACAGTTATTGTATTATCATAGACGTTCTGTATTTAAGATTTTTTGAGGTAAAATTTGCTGCTAACAAAATGACACTATGTAACAAAGAAAAATATACAGGGTGATTCACCTAACAGAAATCACTCGTATTGTGAAGTTATTACTAAAGTTATCAAAATAAAATTTATATCAGTTAATAATATACCCAATAAGCTACAAGTGTGCTCAAACAAAAGTTTTCTACTAGCTTTTGTTTTCAAGAAACAGATAATTTAGCAGTAATTTTAATTATTATTTTAAATAAAATAACTATAACGGAAGTCCGCCCCTGACTTTTCTGAAAATTTTTGTTTGGACTTTTCTTAAAATCATTTGATGTGCATTAATTTTCTTAAACAACTCTAATAAAAAAATTGTTAAACACTATTAAAAATTAAATAAGTTATAAATATAATAAATTTGATTTTTCTATTTCATATTTAGGTGCAAATATCTCCGAGTATGGGGGGGGGGGGCGGTAGCCAAAAATTTTATATGAACTTGTGGTATTATTTTAATGAGATCTAATCAGAGGGTAATCAGTGATAATCACCCATAAGAATTTTTTAGAACTATTCTGTATAAAGCCCAAATTTGTTCGCTGAATAATTATTGATCTATTGATTAAAAAAAATCAAATACAAAAATCAATCAAGTTCGCAAAAACTGATGTTAGTACTTGCATTTTTTTTTTTTTCGAAAACAAAATAGATAAAGCATTTCTGTAACGGATTGGTTTTCTACAGAGAATCTACTAGAATTGCTATATAAATTCCCAAATTATACCTAAAATTGTATAGAAATAGTGCAATCAACAAGATCTTTTATCTTGCGAAAGCGATATATTGTGATTTTACTGTCCATGGTTACAGGTTGTTTACGTTGACAATTCTTTGAACCTTAAATTGCTTCAGGACTACCGTGTCCTGTCACTAATGGGATTGTATGCAGTTATATTAAAGGTTTACTTTATTTTTTCAGTGACGAAGGAAGTTTGGATTCTCCCAGTGATCATCCACCCATGTCACCAAAAGTTCTTCAGTCACCAGATGAATGCTCGTCGCCCCTTGAAGAATGTTTGCCAAAACAAAACGGGAATAAAACAATGAGGTTTATTTCTAGTGATACCGGTGCTAAAATTAAAAGGTATTTATTTATTTTTTAATAACTTCAGATGTTAAAAATATACAGTATAAATTAATGAATTTAAGTGGAGAGAATAGAAACATGTTTCTGTTAACACTCTCCGACCGATGACCATTGTTGCCTGCCAGGGTTCAAATTTTTCACACTAGATGGTGCTAGAGCACTAGATAGGTAGGTTTATTAGGGTAGGTGGGTAGTTTGAGTGGTTCCGCAGAAGAATACCGACATTAAGCCACAATTTCGGACCGCAAGAAATTTTTATAGAAAGCGAACTTGTCGTTGCTAATGCAAAAAATTGTCGAAATCAGGTCTGTTATACACCAAACATTTGCGCTAACTATTTAGATTAAAATTGTTTGACATTAGCTATGACAATTTCAATATATTTATTCAAATTTTCTAATAAAATAGTTTTTTTAACCCGGCGTCTGACACGTGGGGTGTCACAAACCCCAGAGTCCAAATATTACTCCGTAACTATTTTATTTTCGCGCCAAGCGAAGACAGCGCCTCAGTACCTTTCAATCGCTTTTTACTTTGCACAGTGTAGCATGAACGGCAGTATGAATATTGAAGCATTAGAGGCCACGTCCTTTTGAAGTCGTCTGGGGTTTCTGACACCCCACGTGTCATAATAAGTAACATTTATTTTCCTACAACCTAGCTAGTAGTTAGTGCCTATTTTCCACCCATTGCCTATGACAATGGTTGAAAAGTGAAAATTAGTTGATTTTACATCTGCTGTCAGAAAATGAGTAAACGTGAAACACATAACCTTAAATTGACAAATTAATATTTTAAGACAATTTTTGCGTCTTTTGGATGTTTAGGTCGTAGAAAAAATAGTATACGGACCTCGACGCAAACTATTTCGGTGGACTTCGAGAGATTTTTTACTCGGCTGCGCCTCATAAAAAAATAAGCACTCTCTTGCACTGAAAACTAGGTTCGCGTACTCGGTGCGTAATATACTATTATCTTCCTGTTTCTCCTGTATTTTTCAGTCATATTACGATTACTTAAAGTAATTTATTTTGAACCCTACCTATAATATTTAAAAGTTTATAATTTATGTTATTCATGTAGATCTTTGTTTGGCAATTTTAAACGTTATTTTTTTTAGTTAATAGGAAACAAAAAGGTTTCCTTTTTTTTGTTTTTTAAATTTGATTTATTTTTGTTAACCGATTAAAAATAAATATATATGTATTTAAGATTTTTAAAATTATTTTTAGGTTAATATATTGTATAACTCAAATATTTTACTACATTTTATATAAAATTTATTAAATAAAGCAAAAACGGTCCCATTTATTGTTGGGGTTTATTATACCCCACCTGTCGTTACTTGTAAAACTAAACCACCTGTCAGACGCCGGGTTAAGGTGTTTTGTTCATAAATTGCATAGAAGATACAGTGCATTCTGTTTACAAACGGTTCTGTTTAAAATTATAGCTCTAAAATGTTTATAACTTATTACCATGTAAGTAGTAATATTTTCGTATTACTTTACAATAGAATCAGTATTTTAGCAAAACTCATACAGTTTATTATTGACTAATGTTACCAATGCTGAATATCCATTAGGGCTAATAATTGCTGATTTTAAATCTTTTAAAATCTCTTGATGCAGTTTTAGGTAATTTGATAGATCATTTATAATAATTTAATTCATAACTTATTATTAGCGAGGCTCTGATTTTACAAAATATATTTAAGTTTAGAAAGAAAATAAAGAAAAGCTATTTTTACCTTTAGGTTTGGACTTTTAACATATACTTAAGTTTAATTAGTTAACCAAAGCAACAAAATATTATCAAAATGCACCATTGATTAGCTCTGTACACGGAAAGTATAAAATTACACCATTTTAAAAAGTTAAATCATTTTCTTAAATAGCGTTTATTCGAAAATATTGAGAAAATTAATGTAAACTGTCATAAATTATTTTCTATTATTGTCAAACTTTCATGTCAAATAGAATAACAATTAAAATAGAAAATCATTTTGTTTGAATTTACCTTTTGATGACGCACTTCCGTCCGCCATTTTTGGTCTGAGATTTTATGTATGTCGGTACTCTCTTTTGTGTAGTGTGTAAACCTGCCTATCCAGTGCTATAGATGGTGCTATGCTGTATTACAAAGTCAAAAACTACACTTTGAAATTAACCTCCTCATTTGTTTCTTTACTTTTTTAGACAAAAATTTAAAAAAAAACTTAAAAATCCCCTAAAAATATTAAGTTTAGAGTTTGGTTTTAATCTGTCAAATTATATGGCCTATTATTATAACAGGCCTATAATAGGCCACCAGTCTATAATAGACTGGTAAATATTTGCTATTTTGTTCACTTTTCTTTCCCCTGGAATAAACAAAGCTATAAAAATAGTGGTACACTACCCTGGTGAATTTTGAAATTAGCATTAATTTGCCTCGCTTTTTAAATTTTTCGGGTTTTTCCGAGTTTGTCTAATCATTATCCCCAAATATACTTGGATTTCGTCCAAATCCTTATAGCCCTAAATTAAAATTAACTCCCCTTTAAGCTATATTATTAAGATTTCCGAGTTTTCCCGAATTTCTCCAAAGTCAAACAAGGTTAATTAACCATTTATACTCGAAAATAATAAACTGGGTGTGCTAACCTGGTAAACTTCGATGTAGTTATTCCCATTTCTACCCGAATTCTAAGTTTTTTAAATTTTCCTGGGTTTTCCGAATTTTCCCAAACAGAAGTCCTAGCTAAATCAATTTCCCATAGAAAAAATACTTAGGAAGTGAATTTTATCAAAATCCTTGCAAAATAAATTAACAAATATAAATATACAGCCGGTTCCAGAACTCGCGTACAGAAATTTGAGGGTATATTAAAAACCCTCTGGAAAATATGAAAAAAATTTCAAAAAAATCCATCTTCAATAATAATTAAAAAGCAAGCTATTTAATATGACCAATCATGTTTCTGATGTTAAATTACCTACAAATTAGTTTTTCCCTACTTATTAGTAACTATGGTTGCATTTTAATGGTTGACGCGTGTATTGTTTGAGACTTTCAACTTTAGAATTTTTTAGGTTATTATATTTTGACAAAACCGACAGAGGCTATCAAATATTCTATTTTTATAGGGTCACTCCATCCGGCGGTGGTTTTTTGACATTAATAAATATTTATGTCACATTAATCACCATGTCAACCTACAGAATATGTACCTGCAATAATTACATTTGCTTCCATAGCTACAAATTCAACCTTTAATGGTAATTTAACATCAACAACAGTATTGGTCCACTTAAAGAGTTCTTATTTTAGAATTGAACGAAGATGGATTTTTTTTACATTTTTTTATATTTTCCAGAGGGTTTTTAATATACCCTAAAATTTCTGTAAGCGAGTTCTGGAACAGGCTGTAGCTATAATAGTTACATCGGTGTGTGAGACCGAAACTTACTAGCAAAAATTTCAAAATAGCACTTCTATGAGTTTAAGTGTATAATAAGGCGTTACCACTTGTTACTAAAAGGTACATATCACGATAGTAATCGACCACTAAAATTAACGACGGTCAAAAATTACGAAGTCGTCTGTCTGACAGACCGATGTTACCCTTCTAGGGTTACATCTGGAATAAGAGTACCTACAACGTTTTTTTTATTAACGAGTTATAACACGTAACATAAACGTAGTTTTGGGCACTCTTAGTACTTCCATAAAAAACACTCTGATTTGACCTAGTTGGAAATATGATGTATTCTATAGAATCGTATGCCTAAGCGGGTCAAATATCCTTATTTGTATTTTGGTAGTTTTTTGACTGCAGGGGAGTGACAAGTGAATGAAATAATAAATATTCACCTAGACCTCGATTCTTTTGGAATTGAAAATGGAATAAAAAAAACGCAAAATTGAGTTACAAAGTTTGACTAGGGGTCGATATATTAGTTTATGTGGAAATAAAAATATATGTAGGGGAAGTCGGGGTTAACTGGGCCGCTTTTTTTCATATCGAGTTTTTGAAAAACCTGTAAACAATTAAATATTTTCTATAGCAAAAGGTAGATTATTACTATAGTTAGAACATATTAATACTTCAGACAAATATTATTTATATAAAAAAAGTTATTATAAACCAGTCAACCCCGCTGGACCAGTTAACCCCATAGGGCAGGGTTAACTGGACCACTACTGAGGGTTAATTTATTGTTTTGTAATTATTGTGAATAAAAACGATTTGAAATCAAATAAAATTTAATTCTAACATAAAAATAGACAACATAATATGTTAAATATTAGATATATTTCAGGATTAACTGGTACGGGGTTAACTGGACAAGGCCCAGTTAACCCTAAACTAATTAATATTGACATAAGTGGTCCAGTTAACCCAGAACCAGTTAACCCTGAGTGACACCACTGAATGAAATCATAAAATTTTAATACTTAATAAGATATTAGAAGGCGGCAATTATGCAGAATAATTAACATAAATACTCAGTATATTAGGTGAAATATTAGTCTAGATTCTCCTATTAATAATAAAGTATTAATTAAAAAATAAAAGTTAAGGTAAATACCTACTTTTTATCGAAAAAAATTAACTTTCTTAACTACAACTTACACGTGGACAATACGGTCTGTCATATTACTTGAAAAAATACTACTAAGTATCACTAAAATTTGCCCTAGGGCGCCAATACTAATAAAAAGTTGATAAAATCCAGGTGGACCAGTTAACCCTGTGGTCCAGTTAACCCCGACTTTCCTATTCATAAAGTCGAAAATTTTCTAATAAATATTGAGATTTAAGGTTTTGGTTTGAAAAATACTTTTAGAAACATTTTATTTATTTTCCACAACATACCGGGTGTTTCAAGAAGGTGGCTCATCCTTAACTTTTTTGCTGGATACATCGTAAAATTTTCAGGGGTTACATAATATATAATTTAAGATTTTTTGACATAGGAATTTTTGCAAAATAAAATAATTTTTATATACACTGATAAAACTGTTTATTTGCGCCAACTAAATATTTGGTTGGATATGGCCAATTAAATATTTGGTTGGGACAAATAAAATTTATGTGAGTCAAATAAATTTTATTTCTGCCAAATAAATTATTTTGTTCCCATTAATAAATCATTTTGCAATTAAAATATTTTTTTACATGATCTAAATATTTATTTGACTCAAATAAAATTTATTTGTCCCAACCAAATAATTTAATTGACCATATCCAACCAAATATTTAGTTGACGCAAATAAACTCTTTTATCAGTGTACGAATAAGAAAATTTAAATAAAAAAATTACATAACCTTGCAAAAATTGACCAGTGATAAATGATTGTACTTAAAATTGATTTCTGAATCAAAATATGTGAAAATATACAGGGGCCCATTAAAAATCGAAGGTTCTATTCATTTTCGGCAGAACCGGAGGTATGAAAGAACCCTTACTACGTTAAACAAAAAAATTAAATTAAATATTATGTAGCTCCTGCAAATTTCAAGATCCCGCCTAAAAAATCAAAAGAGTGAACCACCTTTCTGAAACACCCGGTATATTAACTAACACACATGTGCATGCAGCATTACTGAAAGACTATTTGGTTTAACTCAAGACTCTATTAACGCTTTTAGGTAAGATAAAATACTTTTTTACGAAATATTATTCAAGGGCAAATCCAAGTGGTTAAATATCACGGTACGACAGCAAAAAAAATTCTGGCATCGGACCCACTTTTTTTAATAATAATTTTGTGTCGTAGATTTCGAATATCTAATCAGGATTTTTTCTACATGCACTTAAAGTTGTCAATTTAGGGTAGATCCCCCAGCTATAGCCACCTTAAGGAAAATTCTGTTTTTATTTCTTTTTATTATGTTCCAGTATAATGTTAAGGTTACGATATTTTGTTTTTGTAACACTTACAATATTTTTCTACTATAAAATAAATGTTTAAATGATATAACTTTAGCTAATACGTAATAAAAAACAAAAAAAGACAAAGAGATACCAATTCTCTAGTTTTAGCCACCTAAGCACCGGTTTTAGCCATAAAAATTCCCTAGATATAGCCACCATTTTACAAATGAGTTTTAAAATTTTATAAATTAAAAAAAAAACTGAAAAGATATTAAAAGATTTTTTATTTTTATGATGTAATTATTTTAGAATATATTTAACAAAGTATTTTTTTTTAATTTTGTCTTTTCAGGCATTTTCTATAATAATTTCTGTGTCTGACTCTGTGTCAGTTCTTTTTATTTCTGTACGCAATTTGCATTTAATTATAATTTCATTTTTTTTATTTATATTTTTAGTCATATTATTTTCAGCAACTTTATTTTTATTTTCAGCAGACTTCTTTTTATTTTCAGCAGCATTCTTTCTATTTTTAGCAGTGTTCTTTCTATTTTCAGCAGCGTTCTTCTATTTTCAGCAGCTTTTCTTCTGTTTTCAGCAGCTTTTTGCTGGCCGTTAAAACTGACATACCATTTCTTATTGAACCTAAAGCTTGTGAAAGTTGGCGTTCTGTATATTGCTGAATAGGACCCTGTTTTTTTACAGGCCGGTGCCATAGCTAAAAATTAATAATTTAATGGTAATTCATATCTTTTCTCAGATAATTATTGTAATTATAATTTATTAACTGGCTATAACTGGTACAACTTAGGTTCCACTTTTAGCCAGTTCTGTGGCTATAGCTAGAAATAGAAGCATATTAGTGACCCAGTTATCGCCATGCGAATTAAAGAATAAATTCTACAAAAAATATGTTAAAATATTAATAAAGTAACTGTTTAATAACTTACCTGTAACTTAATAAAAATGGTTTAAGAATTTAACTTCACCCGAATAAGATATTTAAATTAGGTATTCTGACGGATTCTTAAGAAAAGTATAAGAAATTACGTTTTTTCAAAACTACATTTTTAAATAGGAGCCGCCTTCATTTTGCTACAATAAAAACTTAATTACCATAATTTTTATTCTAATTTTTATCATTGGCATCGAATTTAAATGATGATTTTAAGTTAAATTCTCATATATCTTAGCAATACCCAAAAAACTACCCTAAGTGGCTAAAACCGGTGCAGTGGCTAAAACCGGTGATTCTACCCTACTCTACAACTTTTTTTTTGTTTGTTTTCTGGGGTTTACGGAAAAAACTTAAAATGAAAAACAAAATTAAACAGGATTTAAAAACATATTTGCATATTTTCAAAATAATTCGGAACCGCTTTAAGCTAAAACTTGGTATGAAAACGTGGCAGCTAGTTCAAACTATATTTGTGTTAAATGGGGCGAAGAGGGGGAAAATTAGTATTTTTTACGCTAATTAGTTAAGTAAAATAATGTTTCACTTATGCAAAGTACTAACAGTAAAAAATGTTTTTGCAAACCCTTTTATTTATTTATATTTCAATACAAAAGTATATAGGTATAATAAAAATAAAAGTCAAAAAGGTTTGTATACAATATTTGTACATCAATTTTATTTTTTAGCTCTTTTTATATGCCCTTGGTTAATGCCACAAATGCTTGCTCCAATGCCAGATTCGAAATCTACTACCCAAAATTGACCAAAAGTTGGTCCGAGTATCCAAACCAGAAACTTTTTTTATTCGCCACATTTAGGGGAAGTCGGGGTTAACTGGGCCGCTTTTTTTCATATCGACTTTTTGAAAAACGTGTAAACAATTTTCAAATATTTTCTATAGCAAAAGGTAGATTATTACTATAGTTAGAACATATGTTATCCCATGGCATAACTCCCCCGTCACTAACGAAGAGCATTATCATACCGATTGTCAAAAACAAAAGCGGCGACATATCTGACTCTTCTAACTATCGCCCTATCGCCATATCAACGTCTCTTTCTAAAGTCCTTGAACTTGTTATTCTTAGCAGATGTAAGAATTGCCTAAAAACCTCTGATAACCAGTTCGGGTTTAAAAGCAATGTGGGGACTGCTGAAGCTATCTACCTTCTGAAAGAAACTGTCAGCCACAATATAAGGAAAAACACTCCAGTGTATGCTTTATTCTTGGATTTGAGTAAGGCTTTTGACAGAGTTCATCACCCTACCTTAATAAAAGCTCTCTTGAAACGGAAAGTACCCTGCTACATATGCCGACTGATTCAGAACTGGAACTTCAATGCGACTGCCTTCATCCTGTGGGGTTCTACCAAATCTTCTAGCTTCTTACTGCGAAATGGTGTACGCCAAGGAAGCCTTCTAGCTCCTGATTTTTTCAATGCGTATATTGACGAACTTCACTATATCCTGTTGGCAGTTGCCGCTGGTTGTTTCTGTGGTAGTATCAAAGTTAACTGTATTTCATATGCGGATGACATGGTGCTACTATGTCCTTCTTTAGAAGGCCTCCGGTTACTTCTTCGTAGGTGTGAAGAATTCGCGTTAAAACCATTTCTTAAATACAACACGGACAAAAGTAAACTAATGGTTTTTAAACCCCCAGTGTATAGGCATCTGATTGTTCCCTCAATTTCCCTTAATAATACCCCTATCGAGCAGGTATCTAAACTTAAATATCTCGGTCATATAATAGACAATACACTGTGTGATAACTCTGAAATTCAACGTCACTATAAAAACTTGTGTGTTCGTGCTAATATGATCGCAAGAAAATTCAGCAAGTGTTCTGTAGAAGTTAAAAACCTTTTGTTCAAGACTTTCTGTTACGACCTGTACTCAGGAGAACTCTGGTGCAACCACACTGTGGCTTCTTGGCGTACGTTACGCGTTTGCTATAATAATGCCTATCGCATTATTCACAGACTTCCGCGGTATAATAGTGCCTCTGAAATGTTTGCTACAGCCCGAATTAACACCTTGGACGCTCTTCGGAGAAAAAAGCTTGCCAGCTTTGTAGAGCGCCTTTCCTGCACCCAGAACAATCTGTTAAGAGCTGTAGTGTCATCAGATGTTTTCTGGACCTCTACTATTTTTGGAAGTTGGCGACGTCTTTGTTTTTTGTTATAATGACTGTAAACCCAACCTTTTTTTTTATGTATATATTTTTGTGTATGTTTTATTTTTATTCTTTTTTTTTTTCTAATATTCCTATGTGATATGGCTTATATGCCGGAATAAATGCTTTATTATTATATTATTAATACTTCAGACAAATATTATTTATATAAAAAAAGTTATTAACGATAAACCAGTTGACCCCGCTGGACCAGTTAACCCCATAGGGCAGGGTTAACTGGACCACTACGCAGGGTTAACTGGTCCACTAACAAAAATGTATTGTATTGTAATTATTGTGAATAAAAACGATTTGAAATCAAATAAAATTTAATTCTAACATAAAAATAGACAAGATAATATATTAAATATTAGATATATCTGAGGGTTAACTGGTCCGTGTTAACTGGACATGGCCCAGTTAACCTCGAACTAATTAATATTGACATAAGTGGTTCAGTTAACCCCGAACCAGTTAACCCTGAGTGACACCACTGAATAAAATCATAAAATTTTATTACTTAATAAGATATTAGAGATGGAAATTATACAGAATAATTAATAAAAACTCAGTATATTAGGTAAAATATTAGTCTAGATCCTCCTATTAATAAAAAAGTATTAATTAAAAAAAAGTTAAGGTGAACCCACTTTTCATCGAAAAAACTTTCTTTACTACAACTTACACGTGGACAACACGGTCCGTCATAATACTTAAAACAATACTACTAAAAATCCAGGTGGACCAGTTAACCCTGTGACTCAGTTAACCCTGACTTCCCCTAACACGAAAATAGTTTGATCTATCTGATTTACTGACCCGCCACGTTTTCATACCAAGCTTTATCTTAAAGCGGTTCCGAAATATTTTTCAAATAGGTACTATAATATGTTTTTTTTTTTCATTCTGAATTTTTTCGATATCAAATTACCCCAGAAAACAAACAAAAAAACTTGTAGAGTAAACTGACAACTTTAAATGCATATAGAAAAAACAACCTGTCGTGACCTGAAAAATCTGATTAGAGGTTCGAAATCTACGACCCAAAATTAGTTAAAAAAAGTTGGTCAGATGTCAGAAATATTTAGCCGTTTTACCTATAGGGGAGAAAGGGGTAATAAGAAACACTCGGGGTTTTAAGAAACAGAGCATGTTAGAATTATGACTTAACATAAAGGCAGAAACTTCATGTTTGTTTTGTATTGTGTATTTATTTATTTATTATACGGGATAACCCCCATTACTATACAAATAATATCTTATTAAGAAAATAAAAGTGACAATAAAAAAAATTAATATTCATAGAATATTATACACTGCCGCACATTAAATTCCGGACACCTAAAAAATTTACATTTTTTAAATTCAAATATTTCGAATACTAATAATGGATTTGACTAATTCTTTTTTAGTTTTAAAGCTTAAACATTCTCTACTTTTGTTTGTTTTAAGAATGATTAATTTTTTTTTTTCGTAACAGTAACAATAATGTACAACAATAATGTACAACTATGTTTCTTACCCCATCTTCTAGGACTTGCATGGTACGCCACTGCAACTGTTTATCAAATTATTAAAGTCTTTCTTACTGCTGCAGTTGTAATGAATATTTTCTTTTTTATTTTTTTACTTTTTTACCTCTGGTTTAGGAGATATCAGGATTTTCCTGAAAGTTGCCATTTTTTCAGTCAATTCAAAAAGTACTAAATCAGCAAAGTTTTTTATTCGAAGCTCATGTCTTTTACTTCTTCTTCTAGGCTCATGTCTTTTACTTCTTCTTCTACATTTTCTTCATCCCGGGACAACTTTTTATTGCCGTCTGACGGAGGCTTAACGGTGATTTCGCAGAACTGCCGCCGGACAGAGTGACCCTATTTTTGCTTCTATTCAAGTTTTTCAAACGCAATTTATGTTTTTGATAAACTTGATTAGAAGAAAAACGTAACTCGGTTAAGCTTCAAATTTAAAGCACAGCATCAATCAAATTCATGTAGTACTTTTTAAGTTAACTGAAAAAATGACACCTTTCGGGAAAATCCTGATATCTCCTAAACCAGAAGTAAAAATGTAGAAAAATAAAAAAGAAAATATTCATTAAAACTGCGGCAATAAGAAAGACTTTAATAATTTGATAAACAGTTGCAGTGGCGTACCATGCAAGTCCTAGAATATGGGGTAAAAAACATAGTTGTGCATTATCTGTTGCTGTTAATAGGAAAAAAAAATTAATCATTCTTAAAACAATCAAAAGTAGAGAATGTTTAAGCTTTAAAACTAAAAAAGAATCAGTCAAATCCATCCAAATTAATTTTAAAAATGTCAATTTTTTAGGTGTCCGGAATTTAATGTGCGGTGTGTATATAAACTTCAAATAATACTAATGTTTACTGGTAAAAAAATATTATTATTTTTTTTTTCAAATTTTGTTTCTTATTACCCCTTTAAAAAAATAATAAAAAACTAAAAAAATATGAAAAAAACTATTGATAATAATTATTGGGAAATTTTATCTTTTAGAACAATTATACTTATTCTTAATGCCTAATTTGTCGCTTCGACGTAATTTAAATGGTCCATTCCCCAACAATCAAATTATTTCATAAAAATTGTCTTTTTTTTTAATTAAATATTTTTTATATTTTATGCAAACACCTTTATTTCAATTTTTTTCGATGTTTTAAACTTATTCCTAAGAAAATTCCGAGAAAAATCCTTTAAATTAAGAGTTTTAAAAAGTGGTTCTTATTACCCCGACAGGGGGCAGGACTCTTCGTGGAGGACCTGGACTTGCAAAAGAGTTTTCCACTTGGCGGCTTTTACACTGTCTTCCAGGCTGAGGTCTATGCCATACAGGAGGCGGAAAATTGCAGGGAAATAAGGGAGCACCGGGGGCACGATATAATCATCTGCTCGGACAGTCAAGCCGCTCTAAAGGCATTGTGCAATCCCAGCACTAGGTCACTCCTAGTCAGGGAGTGTGCAGAAGCCTTGGAAGAATTAGCAAGGACCAAAAACGTTCAACTGGTATGGGTACTGGATCATAGTGGAATTCCCGGAAACGAGAAGGCAAATGAAATTTCAAGACTCGGATCAGGGATGGCCTGCACGGGGCCGGAACCTATATTGGGGGTTACAAGGAAGCAGGTAAAGACCGCTCTCGACGAGTGGGCTTATACCAAGCTAAAGGAGCAATGGAGGGCGGTCGACGGTTGCCGGCAAGCTAGGGACTTCCTGGCTGGCCCAAGCAAATCAAAGACCGACTGGTTGCTGGAAAAAGGAAGAACTGCACTCAGACAACTTGTAGGGGTTCTCACGGGCCACTGCAGGCTAAGGAAGCACCTGGAAACAATACGGATTCTAGAGAGTCCGCTATGCCCAGAGTGCGAAGAGGATGAAACATCCTCTCATTACTTAGCCAAGTGCGTCAGATACGACAGGATCAGATTGCAAGTCTTTGAAACTCAAAGACTCAACCAAGAGGGACTAAGAGATCTCCCCTGGGTCAATATCCTGACGGGCAGGTTCAAGGAGGACTGAAATTAGTAAATGGCTGGGATTGCCTGAGGTGACAAAAAGGGCCAGAAATGACCTAGTTGTTCGGCTTTGGCCAACCCAAAAAA
The DNA here is from genome assembly GCA_958510825.1 of Brachypterus glaber. Lineage (NCBI taxonomy): Eukaryota > Metazoa > Arthropoda > Insecta > Coleoptera > Kateretidae > Brachypterus > Brachypterus glaber. The sequence goes on along the minus strand of OY294047.1, from coordinate 14,649,065 downwards.
TTTACTACTACTACTACCCCGACAAAATTTAATACCTATGGTAATAAGAGAATCCAAAGCTACAAATTCCAGAAACACTTTTAGTAAATTATTATTGCTACACTTAAAATGTCAGTAAAATATGTCAATGTTACAAAGCCTGCTAAAACTTTCAACATAATCATAGTCAAAGAATAAAATTTATTCATTTAATGTTCCCACTTTCAACATTAAAGTTCATGACTATAGTTTAACTTTTTACTTAAAAAATAAAAATGCTTGTAGAAACCTGCAATTTTGAGGAATAATAACTTATGAATGTGGGGTCCTTGTACGTTTCTTTTTTTCATATTTTCACAAGAAATTTTTAATGCTTTTTTCTTCACCGTTTCTTATTACCCTTGTTTCTTATTACCCCTTTTTCTCCTATTTAGTTAATTTTTTCCAACTCTCCTTCCAACTAACTTTTTGGATTTGTCCTTGTTATCCTTGTTATATTAATAATAATAAATATTTAAGTCATTATTTATTCTAAATTTCATATTATTTATTTTTTTCTAGCAATTATCCTGAGAAAACAAGTGAATCCTTATTGAAAGCAGCGAAAAACGGAGATTTAAAAACGGTAAGTAATTTTTAAGTATTTCTCACCCATAAATATGCTACTATCTGAATTCGAACCCGGAGTAATTTATCAAGAGCATCACTCCGTTTCCACTGCGCCACAAAGGCGACTTATTATTATTCAGTGAAATATAGTTTTTAAGAAACTACATATTATTTTATTTATTATATTTTTGTTTTTTCAAAAAAATAACATTATTCTAAAAGTTATATTTTTATACGTCGTTTTAAAGAAAACGCTTTCATTTTAAATATTATTAAGAAAATCTGACCGTTATTTCTCTTTTTTTCATATTGTAGTGGCGCCTTCGCCATATTTTTAAAGATTTTTTTTATTTTTTACCTTTATTTTAAGGGGAAAAAATATAATTTTAGTTTTTTATTACGAGTATGTACAGGGTGTAACAAAAAAGGTCTGCTGGCTATGTATAGCCATATTTCACTCACCGAAACAATGAAAAAAGTTTATATACACATATTGTCTAAAATGATTCGTCTCTAAAATACGCCCCTTTGAAGGTGTCTAAAAAATACGGTTTTTATTTAATAACTCAGGAACCCTTTGAGATACAGCAACGAGGTTTTGCATGTGAACTAATCTTCCTATATTATTTTCATGTACTTAATTTAACCAGGGTCGTGTGAAACGAGGGAGGGGGGTGTTATCATTTTTTTGTCCCAAACTTTTTCTGTGTCCTTTTTTTGTAATTGTATTATTCGCAAATGATTCCTCAGCTCAAAATACATAAAAAGGTACTCCTATTGTTATACTGTAGGATTAACCATTTTTGAGAAAAATTAATTTGAAGGTGCAATTTCACGTTTGGAGGACCAAAAATTAAACACAAATGTATAAAACTGAAATTTTAATGATGTGGGGCAATTCTACACTAAGAAAAATGATTCTACACATGTAGGTCGAAAAATCGCTCTTAAAGCTACTATAACCCTTTAAAAATTGTGCATTTTTAGAATCTATAGCTCCATTGGGATTGATTTTTGGAAGTAACTGTATATAAGGTTTTTTTCTTAGTTTTTGATGTACATTTACTCGGAAATATTAAAATTTCGGTTTTCAACATTTTAGTAATTTAATAATAATAATAATAATAATAATAATAATAATAGCCTTTATTTCTTAAAGAAAAGGACTTAACCCAATACAACAGTTTTATCATAAAATTATTAAAAAATATAAATCAATATAAAAAAAAAACGTAAAATTATACAATATAAAAAAAAATACTAAATAAAAATGTATACAAAAAAATCACAGGTAAGTATATTAATGTGAACCAACCAAACATCTAGATAGAAAAAAAATAGTGTATTTTATTATTCGGCGAGGTATTCGGGTATTTAATTATAATTTCTTTAAAAAAATAATTGTTTCAGCTTTTTCTAACAAGTTGCTATAGAGCAATTTCGAAACACATCGCAGTGCTCATTGTACAGTACCACCGACTGGTATGTAAATGATTTTTCAAACATGACTAGATTATGCCTGCATAGTTAGTCTATTAGCCTGTCGTATATTTACATCGTGAGCATTATTTCTAAAAATTAGTTTTCGCCTTAAAGATACAGGTGTGGAACTTTCTAAAAGCTTTAGACAGAAAGTTATGTGTGCTACTTTCCACTGACTTTCCATTTTTAACCATTGGAGCTCTTTAATTTTTTCTGTTACGTGATCATACTTTCGTAAACCATAAATGAACCTACAGCAACTGTTTTGTATTTTTTGAACCCGTTGTTGGTCTATTGCGTCTAGACAAGGAAAGTATACTGTGATGCAGTATAAAAGATTAGATAAAACCAAACTTTCACAAAGTTGCTTTCTTAGTCTAAAGCCTAAAAAATCCCTATTTGCATATAAAAGTCTAAGTTTTAAGTATCCTACAGTATTATAACAAATTCCTTTTTAAAGTATTTTGACCTGAGGAATTATTGTTCAATAACAAAATTACAAAAAAGTTACACAGAAAAAAGTTTGGAACAAAAACTTATAAGCCCCCCCCCCCCTCCGTTTTGCACGCTAAAATAAGTACATACATGAAAATAACATACGAATATGGGCCTTATTAAGTTTAGTTCACATGCAAAACCTCGTTGCTGTATCTCAAAGGGTTCCTGAGTTATTGAATAAAAATCGATTTTTTTTTGCCACTTTCAAAGGGGTGTATCTCAGAGATTAAGCATTTTAGACAATATGTGTATATGAACTTTTATCATTGTTTCGTTAAATACAATATGAATATGTATAGCAGCTCACCTTTTTTGTTACACCCTGTATAATAAGAACGAAACTTGATGTAAAGTATTTTGTTTCAGTTTATTTAAAAAACAAAATTAAAATTTTACTTTTTTTTTTATTTTTTGACCTATAACTCAAACACAGGCCATCAGATCAAGTTGGGTCAATAAAAGCTTTTGATCAGAAAGATAAAATCTATATCATAGTTGGAATAAAAAAAAAAGTACTACAGCACGGAACTTTGAGGTACACTAAATTTTTAAAATTTTATCTGTTTTAAGTGCTTTATTATCAATGAAATTTTTAGGGTTATGTACATTGTCAGTGAATTCAAAAACGGTATAAAAACACATTAATTTCTCGAATAAATATATTCATATTTGTAAAAATTACAGAAATATATAGGAATAAAAAATAACAGAAAAAAATATATATAATTAACAAAATAGCGAAAAACAATAAGGTGTACCTTATTTAATAGTAATTAAAACTTTTAAAGGACCCCAAATCTTCATTCCTATATATTGTTTGGTTCTGGCGTGTAGAATTCTCTAATTTCTCGGCCATTTTCCTTACATTATCCCTAAAATATATTGTTAAAATTGATTTTTGGTGCTGGCTTAAGTGAAGCATATTGACACATTTGAAAAAATTATATTTCAAACAAGATTACTATTAAACTTAGTTTTATATATCTCTGACTTAGTCAAGTCCTCAATCGACTTTAGTGACAAGTTAGATTTAAATGGTACTAAACATTCAGAATTTTTGACCGAAAGCCAGTTTTTATAAGAAACGTGCCTAGGCATGCCTGTCTGTTTATATAGTTACCTACCCTGTAAAAAATGAGGGTAATTGTAATAATAAATTGAAAAATTCATATGATTTAAACCATTTTTTAAATTTTTTTATAGGAAATGTGCCCTTTTTGCCCTTTAAATTTACGATGACAACTTAATTTAAATTTAAAAAGTTTTATTCCAAAGCTAAATTTTAAAATTACCATTATAATTTTAATATTAATATTATAGTAATTTTTATTTAGGGTGTTAGGGAACGTTCAAGTATTACGTAACGCAAATTGTACCAAAATTCATACTTCAAACCCCGGTTCTCGCGTTATTATAGATTATAGAGATTTCATATTACCCCCCCTAAAGGAGAGTATGTTAAGGGGGGTAGCCAAAATATGAAATCTCTATAATCTATAATAACGCGAGAACCGGGGTTTAAAGTATGAATTATGGTACAATTTGCGTTACGTAATACTCTTACCTACGATGGTAACGCAGTAATAAAGTTTTATCCTAAAATTAAGTTTTAAAATTACAACATAATTTTAAATAACAGTATGAAGTTGAAAAAATTTTTCAGTTTCAAAGTTAAGGCAAAAATGCAATTTTACTGAAAAAATAGTATATTGTTTTACTAAGAGGAAAAGTGAACCTTTTTTTTTACTAGTCTGTAGAAATTACGGACGACGCGAAGCGGAGTCCGGAAATACAGACGAGTAAAAAAAGCACTTTTCCTCTGAGTGAAACATACTATTTTTTCTTCAAGCATCCTATATATATATTTTTTAAATGTTAATTTTTGCATTTAATTTATTCAATAATAAAGTATGTTTTTTTTTATTAAAATAGGCCAATAAAACCCTTTCGAAATAAATTTAAACCTTCCTTAGCTCATTTCATTTTTTTTTCGTTTGGCTAAATCGTACACTTTTCGCGATTTCGATGTTAATTTGTCTAATTTGCAATTTCGGAGAGATTTGTAGGTGTATAAACCATAAATTCTTCTTCAATCTTTTTAATCAATTTCACAAAAGGTTTTTGCACAGAATCTCGAGTCAACCACCTGTTTACATAATAAACAAAGTTTGAAGTATGACTGTCATCAAAATATGTTATAAAATATGAACATTTTAGTACCCTTGAAGAAAAAAAATTATTATTATTTTACAATTATCTTCAAATTCTAGTACCGAAAGCCAGTAATTAAATTGCAGGTTATCCGTACCGGAAAAAAAAATTACAGTGTACTTTTATAACTGTTTTCTTAATACCAGATACGAGAGCTTCATGCTCAAGGATATTCATTGCTAACGAAGGACTCTGTCGGCCAAACCATGCTCCATTACGCGGCTCGTTTCGGACATAAAGACATCGTTAGGTATATCATCCGATACGCTCCTTCGACGCTCAATATGAAGGATGCCAGCTTGTAAGTAGATATACTTTAATACAGGGCTTATACAGGGTGTTTCGGGAGAAAAGGGAAATATTTAAAGGATGTGTTCTAGAAGTCAAATTAAGAAAAAAAGTTTCTATAAACATATAGATATAAACCTATATCCAAAAACGACTCGTAAGGGAGCTAGGCTCCTTATAGGCCTTAATAAAGATAAATCAAATGCAAATCCCAGTGCTATCCATAAAAGTCCAAAGAGATTCTGTTACTAAATAAAAAAATTTGCGACCCCGTTTGAAGGGCTCTCTTACGAGCCGTTTTTAAACATATGTTTATAGAACTTTTTCTTATTTTGACCACCAAAATACACCCTTAAAAAAATATTTTCCTCTTCTTCCGAAACGCCCTGTATAACATACTTGTGATGTTAAATAGACATTAGGTACGTTCCATGACGCTTAGAGGAATTCAGTGTGTAAAAAAAGAAGACGGAAACATCAAAGGCATTATAACCGACGTAGTTTGGACTAATCAATCAAGGTTGAAGAAACAAGTATTGTGTAGGTTATATCTGCTAGTTTCGCAGCCTTTTTGACATAAAACTTATAAATTCGACAGCTGAACGTCCCAGTGGTTTTAGTGTTGCTTTCTTTCGCTGAGCTTCATTGAACGCACCTTTAATTGTTATTGGCGCAGTCGGTAAAATAATAATGTCTCATAGAAAGTCCATTTTTTATACTACATACACAGGCACACAAAAAAATCTTCTGTCCCAAGGGCGTAGATGAGGGGGTAATTACCCCCCCCCTCATAAGAGCTATAAGCATTAATATTTTTTTGGCTAGGGCGCCAAGTTTTGGTAGAAACCGTCAGGGATAAAGTAGGGTGGGCGCCAAGTCTTGTTGGAAACCGTCAGGGACAAAGCTTTTTTTTTAGGGTGGGGCGCCAAGTCTTGGTAGAAACTGTCAGGGACAAAGTTTCTTTTTAGCTAGGGTGGCGTCAGTGACAAAGATTTTTTTTGCTAGGTGGCGCCAAGCTTTAGAAGAAACCCTCAGGGACAAAGTTTTGTTTTCTAGGGTGTTGGTTTTTGCGAGTGTCGCCATGTTTTGGGCAGAACCGTCAGGGACTAAGCTTTTTTTGCTGGGGGGAGCCAGGCTTTGGTAGAAACCTTTAGGGACAAAGCTTTTTTTTATGGTATTTTCTTTGTTAGGGTCGCTAAGTTCAAGGCTTGCTTCAGGGCGCCGAAATGAAAACTCCGGCCCTGCTTGGTATTACCCCCCCCCCCCATAGAAAAAAAATATCTACGCCCTTGTTCTGTCCGAGAAGTGCAACATATGCATTCCCATGTTTTTTGGCCAAGGAACACGAATCCGATGTCAGTTTTGACCAATCAGATAAATGCAAAATAATTCCAAAAAACAGTTCGAAAACCGCGGATTTTAAATATTTTTACGTTATTTTGAGACGCTAACCTGATTGGTCAAATTGACATCAGATTCGTTTAGCGGCCAAAAATATATGGGAATGTATATGTCGCATATCTGGTACAGAAGATTGTTTATCCCCGCATTTAATTTTCGCCTTGGTATGCAAAGGCACACAAAAAGAATCTTCTGTCTCAGATATGCGACATATACAATGTACATTTCTATGTATTTTTGACCGCTGAACAAAAATCCGTTGGTCAAAACTGACATCGGATTCGTATTCAGCGGTCAAAAATACATAGGAATGTACATGTCGCACCTCTGGGTCAGGTGCTCTCTTTTTATGTGCATGTGATATCAAATTTGATAATATTTTAATTTAGGTAATTTAGGTATTTTGCAAAGTTTTAAACATTACGGAACTTAGGTACTTCTTGACAGAAAAAGTAACATTTTGGCACTCTACCCCATAGACAAAGAACAAAGATGAGCTGACATCTCAAGGTTATATACAAATTTACGAGTCCTCCATTTTAATCGGAAGTTACGTCAGAAATCAGCCGGGAAATTTAAATTAGTGGGTAAAATGTAAATAAATAAACGACATAACCTTACTTTTTAATGTTTTCTTATGTTATATTAAAAAAAATCAAACTTACCTAAAAAATATGATACTACTGTCTGCAGGTAGCAGTCGTTTTATGTTTCTACAACTTTTTATAAAACACGTCATTGCAAAGACTTTATTAGTTCTTTGAAAAAGCACTATAAAATATACAAAAAACACAGAAAGACTTTAAAAGTTCAAAAACGCTATTATATAGTCTATAATAAAATAAAATGTTCACCCTTCTAGCACAAAACACCAAACGCGTAGAAAAAATAACAGAAAAACCTCGAAAACAAACTCAAAACATACATAAATTAGGTTATGTTAACCTGTTGCACGAATATGTTAGAGGTGTGTGCGAAGAATTATATTTTTATATTTAAATTTGACATATTTTGACTTTTTTTTAACAAATGACACAGGACCCACTATATTCTATGAAAAATTGTTTGTCCCGATATTTAATGCCACCACTGTACCTATTCAAAATGGCTAAAGCAAACGGGGTTTTATAATATTCGCAGTAAAGCGTCATGACGTGTTGATCTTTTTCTCAAAAATATACATTGGAATGGGGCAGTTACAACAAAGCTTTGTATGTTTATTCAAATCTAGAAGTTGCTCCTACGATTATCCGCTTGATTAATTTTAGCGCACCAGCAAGAATCTCAATTTTTATAAAAACGGCTCCTTTTGTATGTTTTTCAGCACTAGTATAAATATTTGGGGTGACAGCGATCCTATTGAAACTAGTCATGTAACAAATCCTTTACATTTCGGAAACTGTTCATATGTTTGAAGTAAGCCTTTGAGGTTTAGGTATATAACGGGGTCCACAAAATAACGAAATTTTGTAGCCATCCACCGGGAACTCGACTCCCCTATAATACTAAATGTTGCGAAGTCCGTTTGGTTATTCTGAAAATTCATACAGGAACAAGTCGTGAAGATATGTAATGCTTCGCTTTTTATACTAAATGCTGCCCCACTAAGCTAAAAAGCCGTAACTCCAATTTTTGTTGATTTTTCATTAACCTTACTCTTAGTTGTGCATTTCCATGTGCTATTTATTGAACCAATCAAATTTAAGTAAACGGCTTTATTTATTCAGTTATAGACTTATGAAAATTGCAGTATCTCCAAAATAAGAGACTGTTACTAAGCTAAAAAGCAGTAACTCCAAATAAGTTTTTTATTACTAAATATATTAATTGGAATTATTATAGTTTTTGTATGACGCTAGGTTTTCCTGGAATAACCAAAAAAAAAACTCCTGTCAACAAAATAATACTTTTCTCCGTAAGTCTTGGTTCATTAAAACAATTTTGTTGGAAAACGAAAAAATTTTGAAAAAATAATTCAAAAAAAAAATCAATTTTTTTTAGTTGTTTCAATTTTTTTTACTAACGCAAGACTTTCCTTGGGCCCAATAGGAAAGTAAAATTGATTTTTAAAACCAAATTTATTTTTTTTTATATTTTTGGGTTGTTTTCTCCTTATCTTGTCACATACTGCTTTTTAGATTAGCGTTGCTAAAAATTTTTACTACGAGGTACTAGGCTAAAAAGCAGTATGTGCCATTTTCTATTTAACTAGATAATTAATAATTGCGAAACTTGTGTTATAATAAAGGCACTTTAAACCTAAATCTATACGCCCACTTTCTAGATTTTAGCCAAAACACAAGGGTGTGGCTAAGACGATTTACTGTTTTTGTCATTATCTCAGTTTTATTAAATATTGAGTTGCTGCTTTTTAGGGTAGTAGGGCAGTATAGTTCTCCGCGTGAAAGAAAGTCTTCGACGTAAGGGGGAGGAATCATTCGCGCTCTCTTCTTTCCATCAAGAGCGTTATATGGCGTGCGTGCCTACATCGGGCCTCCCACTTGCACACATATTCCAAACATATTTCCCGTAGTCACAGATCCGTGCGTCAAACTATACTTCACAAAGATGATTTCTTTGCTCCTACTAGTGGTGCCCCTATAATATTTTTGTATATGAATGTTTTTTTCTTTCAAAATTGGTATGAATATCAAAATATCAAAAAAATATTTTCTTAAAAATTTGAGTTTCCACTTTTTATATTTTTTTGAATGGTGGCACCCCTATAAGAATTTTAGTTGGTTCTAAATATTTTTTTTTCAAAATTGGTTTGGTATTTTTATCAATCAAAGTATTTTTTTCTAAAATTAATAAATAATTCACATCATAAATCACAAATGTAGCATAAAGGTCTCAACATATTCTGAGACCTTAATTATTAGTTATTTTAGCCACAGGAGTGGTAGTCTAACTAAAATTTTAAATCTCAAAGTCTCCAAACTTTGTATAGGGTACGTATTAAATGGATAATAATAATCTGCAAGTTCTCGCTTGGGATTGTTTTTGGTAAACATTGCAATGCACCAATGCATTGGGGTGCAAAAATTTGAAAATTGCTATATAGGGGGTTTTAAGGTTGCTGCAACTAAATCTGATAATAAAATTTTTGTAATCACCCTGCGGAGGTCAGGGGGAAATATTTTTAAATATTTTCAATATTTTTGTCAAAATTAGTATGTAGGCGTTTTTGGGGTCGACGAATATGAATCTGATAATAAAATGTTTCTAATTTCACCCGCTAAGGGGCGGGGGGTAGTTTTCGTGTTAATTAGTATATTGGGGTTTTTGAGGTTGCTGAAAGTGAATCGGATAATACAAAAATTCTAACTCCTCTCCCTGAGGGGCGGTGGGAAGTTTTCGGGAAAATTAATATATTGGGGTTTTTGAGGTCGCTAAAACTGAATCTTAATTTTTTTTCTAAATCCACCCATTGAGGGGCGGGCGGTAATTTTCGTGAAAATTGGTATATTGGGGTTTTTAAGGTTGCTAAAAGTGAATCTAACAAAAAATCCATTTCACGCACGGAGGTGAAAAATGAGAAAGCTCCTCGGAAAGCTCTTTAACTGGGCGGTGTATTTTTTTAGTGTAACTCTGATTAAACGCTCAGCTTACTCTAATTAATTAGTTGTGACAATGTGACATGTGACCTTTTAATTCCGAGTCAGCGAAATGTTAATGTACGGAGATAAATCCTGCTGCAGGATATATGACAACAATCCTGCGTTAAAATTTATTATTGCATTAATCAGATAAAAGCTTTATGGAGCTTTACAAAGCACTATTACGTCTTCAACAAGTTAAAAAATAAAATAAAAATAAAAAACCCGATTTTTTTTATCTGTTATTTTTTTTTTTCGGAATTTTAAATATGTAGAATAATTTAATTAATTTAAGTTTAATTTTTCTAATAATTAACAATAAATTATTTAAGAGTGAAATGAAGCAAAAAATAATTCTCACATTTCATTGGTCTTAGTTTAGTGTTAACTGGGTAAAAATTTATTTACAGGCAACTTCCTTTAACGTAAGATAAAAAAATCAAATATATTACATTACAGCAATACCTACTAATTTGTGTTTGTGCATGTATCTACTTACCACTTTTATAAATGTCCGCGTTAAATAAAAGCATGTATGAAAATTTGTGTATTGCTATACGTAACAGTACGTAACAGTACTGTGACCGGCGCACAGTTGAGAATATAATTAAATTAACTAAATCAAAGAATATGCCCGTAAAAATATTAAGATAAGTAATAAAACAATTTATATCAATTTGCGATTAAAAAAATATAAAAGTTGGTTTGACATAGGGGAAAGTGACGTACCTTGCACAGGTTTGTACCTTGAGCCACCTTCAATTTTCGCGCCAATTTTAGTCGCACATCAGCCATGCGTACGTTTTAGTACTCTCATATTTCAGTGTATGGCTCTACCCGAAAATCAGTTAAATGTAAAGCGTGGTTTGTGAGATTTTTTATGAAAACTGTTTTACTGCAAGAAAGTGAAAAAAAAATAAGGTAAGTTTTTGTGTAATTATATGTTAATTGTTACTTATACTTGTTCCGTGATGACAACCAAAAATATAATGTGGTCTTTGCCATCTAACCGTAATATTACATTTAGTCATCTCCTAACCTAAAAATTCCCACGTTGATTTATTTCAAGACACGACGTGTGCTGTACCTTGAGCCAGACCTTGGTGCTGTACCTTGCACCTGTTCAAGGTACATCACTTTCGGAGTATAACAACTTATTACCACAGATATCAAAAAAATTATTACTGATTACTTCATTTTAGATAATGCCACGTAGTAAGCGGGGTTTAAAACGGTCCTTAGTCTCGAAAGATGATATGAAAAGGGCAGTCGACGACATTTTGAAGAACAGAGTGTCATATCGTGAAGCAGCTAGAATACACAAGGTGTCAAGGCATACCCTCATGAGGCATGTCAAAAAATTTCGCGGGTCCAATGAGGAAAAGTTCGAATACAGCCCCCACTATGATGTAAATAAGGTTTTCACTAAATACGAAGAAACTGAACTTGTCTCGTACTTAAAGCAGGCAGCACGGTTGCATTATGGTCTGACTTTGCATGAAGTTAGATCATTGGCCTTTCAATATGCGAAAGCAAATATGAAAAAATATCCAGATAAGTGGGACGCGGAGCAACTGGCTGAAAAATCCTGGTTACGAGGTTTTAGAAAAAGATTCAATAATGAATTATCACTACGTAAGCCGGAAGCAACCAGCCTTGGGCGATCAACAGGTTTTAACAAGATGGGCATGACTAGATTTTTTACCAATTACAAAAAAATATTGGAAAGAGGAGCTACAATAGCCCCAGAGCGAATATGGAACTGCGACGAAACAGGAATTACCACCGTCCACGTCCCACCCAAAGTGTTGGCACAAAAAGGAGTGAAGCAAATTGGTAGTATTACATCTGGTGAGAGGGGAACCCTTGTAACCATGATTGCTGCAATCAGTTCCATCGGCAACAGTGTGCCTCCAATGCTAATTTTTCCAAGGGCAAAGTTTAAGGATTTTATGATGAAAGGAGCCCCCCCTGGTGCAATTGGAGCTGCGAATCCCTCAGGATGGTCAAATGAGCAGCTTTTTCTCCAGTTCTTGGATCACTTCATTAGACATTCGAAGCCCTCTACTGATGACCCTGTGATTCTGATAATGGACAATCACGAGAGTCACGTCTCCATCCCTGCAATAATTAAATGCAAAGAAGCGGGTATTATTTTGCTCACATTTCATCCACATACAAGCCATAAGATGCAACCACTCGACTTAGGTGTTTTTGGCCCTTTCAAGACTTTTTATAACTCAGCTGTAAATGACTGGATGATGAGTCCAGAAAATTCCGGAAAACCTCTGACAATTTATGAAATCGCCGAGATGGTAGGGAAGGCCTACCCTCTGAGTTTTGTGCCAAAGAACATTATTAGTGGATTTAGAGTTTCTGGAATTGTTCCTTTAAATCAAGAAATTTTTGGCGATGAGGACTTCCTTCCCTCCAGTGTCACTGACCGACCTATACCAGAAGACAACAACCTAAATCAAACACCTAATGCGAACGCAGAGTCTCAAGCTGGACCGTCCACTTCATTTACTCCAACCCCTGCAGAACTCGACGTCGACGATTATTTGATTTCTTCCACTACCAGTTTTGTGTCCCCTGAAGTTGTGAAACCATTTCCCAAGGCCGCTTCTCGAAAATCCACGAACAGAGGGAGACCAAAAGGAAAATCACGAATCCTTACCGACACTCCCGAAAAAGAAGAATTAGAAGAGGCTAAACGGTTGAAGGATTTGAAAAAAATCAAGAAAGTTGAAACAGTGAAGAGAGACTTTTTCAAAAAAAAACCTGCACCAATACTGGAAAAAAACTTAGACAGTTCAGACGAATCAGATGAGATGGAGTTGTCGTCCAATTCTGATGACGATATTAGTTTGACTGACGAGGTAAACGCCCAGCAACTGGAAAAGCAATTAGAAACTGAATCTATCAGCGAAGGTGAATACCTATTGGTTAGATTGTCCGGTAAAAAAAGCTTCAGATATTATGTGGCCAAGGTTTTGAAAGTAAAACCCGAAATGTATATCACTTACCTAAAAAAAGCTCCTGGAACAAACTAATTTTTGTTGGATAATTCGGCCAAAAGTTATATTGTTGATGAAAAAGAAGTGATTTTGAAACTACCCCCTCCAATGACCACGGGAGGATCGGCTCGCCAGCAGTCATATTTCAGATTTTCAGTAGATCTTAGCCCCTATACTTTGGATTAAGTAAAACAATAAAATTTTGTTTTGTAATTGCTGTTTTTATATTGGCTCAAGGTACATTACCATATGGATCAAGGTACAACCCCATGTTGTACCTTGAGCCACTTTTCACTTTTTTTTCATTATTCTATAAGATTTTTCCCCAAAATGTTTTCCGACAAACTATATTATCATAGTATAGACAAATAGTCAAATGTTATGACAGCAACAATCATATTACCGAAATGTCATTTCAATAACATTTTAGGGAAACTTTTACAAAAGTGGTCGCAAGGTACGACACTTTCCCCTACTATAAATCATTAAAAAATAATCTTCGAATTACACATGATTCTTCGAATTATGGGGAAAAATTCAAATTTGCTGTCAAAGGAAATGATTACTCCAAGGGCGACGCCCCGGGTCGTAATTATTTTCAGACAGCACATTTTCATGAAAACAGCGAATTTTTCCCGCATAATTATCAGCATCTTGTGTAATTATATATGAGAATAAAAAACATGCACTATTACTGTTTATTTTGCAATTTTCTCGTTTTTATTTTTAATTTTTTTTTTATTTGATTTTAATTTTGTCTTGCTCCTAAAGTATGAAAATTGGTTATTGACTGCTGAAGCACTTTTTTTTTTAATAAATACTTATTTGGTTTGATATAGTGCTTTATTTTTCAAGCTTTTAGTTTATTTAATTTTTTTCTTATAAATTTTTTCGTTTGTACAAATGATAAAATTCATTTAACCGATTAAGAATCAAAGTGTTTTATTTTTATTTTTTATTTTTAAGGACACCAATGAACAAAGTCCAATTATGATCAAAAACATATAGAAAAAATAAACATTTTATCCCATGCATGCATGCATATAATATTTTTAACCATGCATATGCATGGTTAAAAATGTTGCCACAAATAATTTAGATAAGCAGAGGGCAGTATATTTAGCCATATTTTTTCTGAAAATCACATTTATTTGCGGCTAAATATGTAGTCTCTAAGCTATAACCCGACGCGTGTGTGGTTGGGTTAAAACCACCCATGACATATTTCAAGTAGACTGCTTCGCAGTATTTTTTGTTTTGACATTCTCCTCTTCAATAGCTGTAGGTAAACGCATAATACAGAACATATTGACAATTGTTTGACCCTTATCCTACACGTTTATTTTCTGGCGGTTTTAAAGTTCCGTTTAGGTGGTCTAAACCCCACCACACTACGTTATTACATTCATAATTTTAGTCACGTATACACCATGTAAAACGTTCGTTTTAAATATTACCTGAATAATTTTAGTTTTTCATTTTTTTTTTTTCATTTTGTTATGTTATTTTATTTCGATAAAGTTTTTTGTGTTCTAAACAAAGATTTGTTTTCCTGGTTTAAAAAGTACCTATGTATGTTTTTCTTGTAAATATGCATTCTATAGAATCGAGTTTTGTTTTTCTTTAAAACAATAAAACAAAAATATGATTTTTATATTTCTATTAAATATATTAGTATATTAATTTAAGCAAAACCATTATTTAAAAAAAAAAAACACTTTTCTTTTTGTATATGTTTTTTTTTAAGTTTGGGGAGGATTACACACGCGATGTTATAATTTTTCATCACTCGCGCGCGGGGTGAAAGGGTTAAACTTATTTTCTTTATTTACATTTTAATAATGTCAATTAGCGTAATCTAAATAACATCTGGGTGGTGATGAAGTATAATAACAAAGCTTAAAAAATGCTTTATTCAAATTCCTCTATTACACTTACAAAATGTAAAAAGAGAAGTGACACTTCAAAAAAAAAGTAGAAAAAGAAAAGTAATTTACCACAAAAAATACCCGTGTTTTATCAAACTTTCGTTAAATTAAAGGTAAATACACTGCCCAGTAAAAGAGCTTTCCCATTTTTCACCTCCGCGCGTGAAATGGATTGTTTATTATCAGATTCACTTTCAGTAACCTTAAAAACTCCAATATACCAATTTTAATCAAAACTACCCCTGGCCCCTCAGGGGGTGGATTTAGAAAAAATGTATTTAAGATTTAGTTTTAGCACCATCAAAAACCTCAATATATAACTTTTCAAGAAAACTACGCTGAGGGGGTGGATTTAGATTTTTTTTAATATTAGATTCACCTTCAGCAACCTCAAAAATATACAAATTTTCACGAAAACTACCCCCGCCCCTTAGGGGGTGGAGTTATTTTTTTTTATTATCAGATACACTTTCAGCAACCTCAAAAAACACAATATACTAATTTTCACAAAAACAACCCCCCGCCCCTCAAGGGGTGGAGTTTATTATCAGATTCAATTTCAGCCAGCTTAAAAACCCCTATACAACAATTTTCTATTTTTTGTAAAAATATATAATTTTCCCCATTTACCCCCCTTGCCGCATCTCAATGTTCACCAAAAACAATCCCGAGCGAGAACTTTTGGTAAGATAACTGTATGCCAAATTTCAAGTTTCTAGCTTAAAGCGTTCTTAAGTTGACAATATTTCCCGGACAGACCGACCGATCGTCATAAAACGCAAAAATAAGCAAAAACAAAAAAAAAATAAAATTTTTCCCATTTTGAAAATTGAAAATAATAGAATTAATACTAAAAGACTTTTTAATAACAGAATTGAAATACAATTAAGGCTTAAAAGCCAAGTTTGTACTAAAAGTTGAATTAATCTTTAAACAAAAAAAAAAACAAAAAGTGAAAAAACATTCTACCCACATCATTATAAGAATATAATATTGTTACTTTTAATAAAGCGAAGGTAAATGACAGGCATAATCACGGTTCGCCGTTACTTACTTTTAGTGCGACTTTGGAAAACACTTAGCTTTCTTGTACAATTTATTTACTTATGATGCAAATATCAATTTCAAACCTAAAATCAAATAATCAATCGGGCGAAACGTTTTTTAATCGAAAACTTTTTAAATAGGTTAATTTTAACGAACATTACATTCTTTGTTCATTAAAAATAAAAGTCGGTTTAATCTAAAAATACAAAAAATAAAAAAAAGTGAAAAATATATTTTTTTAAATATATAAATTTTTAACATTTTTCGAAATTTATTTTTTTTTATTTTTATTTTTTTTATAATTCTATCGAGGGGTCCCGCAATAGGTTTTGGGTGCGTCGTCTCCTTCAAAATCGAAAGTCTTTTGCAATATTTTGAAAGATTTCCTATAAATTTCAAAAACTTCCCGGACTTCTCAAAGATTTCCGAAGACTTCTTACGACTTCCTGAGATTTCCTAAGACTTCTTACGACTTCCTGAGATTTCCTGAGACTTCCTGAGACTTCCTCCGACTTCCCAAAGATTTATAGTGACTTCCTAAAGACTTCTAACAACTTTTTGCAATTCTACGCATGCGTGATTTTTAAATTTAGCCCGCGAATTTTTTATTCAGGGATTTATTGTTAAAGTTAGTTTTCGGATCAGATTATTTTGTAAGGACCTAATTTAATAATAATAATTATAATTATTATAATTATTATCACGGATAATGATTAACAGTGCCCGGGCAATTGCGAGCTAATATTCATCTTTTGTCATCTTTTTTAACTTTTATCATAGATTTACTAGCATTGCGTTCTTGTGGAGTGGGGTCGGCCGTCTTGCAGCTGCTTCTTATCAATGCACTGCAGTGCGGATTTTATGCCCGCTTTTGCCCAAGGTATGATGATCATTCTGTGACTAAGTAAAAACATGAAACAATCGGTTTATTTAGGTTTATATTGTTTTCCGAAAATAGCAGTTCTGAATGGTTCAGAACGTGCGCATTTGCCATTGAGCACTGCCCAGTTGCAACTGCACCAGTTCCGAACCAGTTTAGAACTGAGATTTTCGACAAAAAAACAAACCCAATGAATTCGTTCACAAAGTACATAAATCATAAAGGGTTTAGGTGGGGTCGAATACAACGTTACACCATGTATAATTTTACTGAGAAATTATAAGAAACTGCGTTACGAGGTAGGAAGAGGTTACCTCTGGCCAAATTTTGCTTAATTTATGGTAGTAACTTGGGCAGACATTTATTTTTTTGTGTAATAAAACTATATTTAAAAGTTTAATTAATTATATTTATAGTTTAGTATAAAGTATAAACCTCGGTATAAACAAAAACATAACTGTTATGCCATATGTCATAGCTTTTATAATATCGTGGCAAATGCTATATACGTTACGCCACGATAATATACAAATAAGTATAAAAGTTCCGATAAAAAGTACAAAAAACACATGTAAAATAAAAAGAAACTCCATTCTAATATTTAAATAAATTTATATTGAACCGAAAATTGCATGCTTTTTACGATTTTAGGCTTCATCCAGACGCTCGCATAACCATCATACATAACATACATATATTTTTCGTCAGAAATGTATTCTCCCTCTTCGAATGGCTGGGGGCTACGCCGACCATTGGTATCAAGAACATTCTAAATCAAAAACTAAAAAAAAAAGTTACAACAACGCTAAACTGTGTGTACGATTAGTCACTCTTCTGATTTTCACATTAATTTTTAAAAATCGATCACTTTCTCACGAAATAGACGAAATGAAGTGTGCTGCCGATATGCCGTAAACCACGCCACTTACACGGCGCGTGTGGAGGGGGTAAATTACACCGTGTTTTCCAAGTATTTTTATTAAAATAACGACTAAAGACTTCCCAGACATCCTGAGACTTCCTGAGACTTCCTGAGAATTCCTGCGACTTCTCAAAGACTTCCCGGACTTTCTGAGATTTCCTAGTGACTTCCTAGACTTCCTGAGACTTCTCAAAAACTTCCCGGACTTCTGAGACTTCCTAGAGACTTCCCAGACTTCCTGGCCAAGTGCGTCGTCTCCTTCATTATTGCGGGACCCCTCGAATTCTATATTAAACTGTCTTTTTTTTTCAGTTAATAAGTAGGAAAATGTAACTTTTGTCCAAATTGACCTATTTATTCAAAAGTTTTGAAGGTTACTTAACCCTTTTTTTTAAATTAATTAAAAAACGTTTCGCCCGATTGATTATTTGATTTTTGGTTTTAAATTGATATTTGCATTATAAGTTAACAAATTATAAGGTAGTTGAGCTAATTATTGCCATGCTATTGCAGATTGCATTGCAATCTTTTTAAAAAATCAATAATTTTCAATCTCTTGCCATTAGAACAAATATATGTTTATTGTTAATGTAGTAAATTTTCTGGTGATTATAAATAAATTTGAATGCATTACAAAATAAAATGTCTTAACATGGCAATATTTGGTTCACTTTCCTTACAAGAAAACTGAGTCGAACTAAAAGTGAGTAACGGCGAACCGTGTTATAATTTCTTTTAGGGGACAAACGGCGCTCCATAAGGCAGCGGCAAACAAATGGCGAAATGTCTGCTACATTCTCATCGCCGGAGGCGCATCCATCACTGTCCCGGATAACAAAGGAGCGACCCCCAGGACTCTGGCAATTCAATCTGAGGATCATGAATTGGCCGCTTATCTTGAAAGTAAGTCACTTTAGAAGAGTATAATATGACATTAAAAATAAAATAGAACAGGTGAAGGAGGGGCAATTATGATTTTTGGGGTGTGAATTTTTTGGGGTAAGTTTGATTTTTTGAGGTAAGTTTGATTTTGGAGTAAATGTGATTTTTCGCCATCCTGGATAACAGAGAAGAAACCCCAGAACACTGACAATTTAAAAATATAGAAAGATTAACCATTATGAGAAACAGTATTTTGTTTTCTGTCTTACAGTGTATGAATTTCGCATTGTTCAATGTCTGTGTTTCTTTGTCATTATTGTTTATTTATTGTTGTGCTTATGATGTAAATAATTTTATATTTACGAAATCTGGATCCACCAAAATAAATAAATTTATTGAGAAGAGAGGGTTGATTTTAATTTAATGATAATTATTAGTATAATTAAATTAAATTAAGTTAATGCATTAAAGTATTAGGGAAGGTTCCAGTATTACGTAACGCTCCTAGGGGGGGTGGGGTCATTTTGGAGTGTTACGCCCATGTTAATGGTATAGGAAAATAGCGTTACAGGGGGGGGGGGTAGGGGTCCAAAATGATCAAAATTTGCGTTACGTAATACTTGAACGTTCCCTTAACAGCTCTTCAAAAATAGACACTTTTATTTGCCCGGGACTTTTTAGTTGATTCAGTCTATATATAATATAAGATGCGCTGATTTCGGAACCCTTTTCCGTTTTTCATGATCAGCTCATTTTTTTTGATATATAACGCAGATGTTTTTTTGCCCATAGTTGTTGTCAACAACAAAATTAAATTCTAAAAAAATCTGTTTGTCGTGAATTACTTTTAGCAGATTTAAAATATCTTTGTTTATTTATTATAGGCTTATAAATTCAAAAATTTGACTTTTTCGATTTTTTTCGATATATTTTGATGAAAATTTTATAGATATAAATACTAAATATGTGGCTATAATTTTTATACGCAATACAAAGACATACGCCAGGTTTATAAAAATAAAAAAGTTTTAGATTTGTTCAAGCTACGGAGATTTTACCGGGGGTTTATAATATAAAGAAGTAGGCACGTTTACGTTAAACTTGCGGCAACGTCTTTAAAGATCCCTAATATGTTTTTTATGTTTTATACATGTATAAATATTTTGTAAATAATGTTTACTGGCGTATAAATATAAAGGAGTTTACTTGGGTAGGGTCAAAAATAACGAGAAAACATCGTAAAGGATCTTTATATAACAATATGAAAAAAATAAAAAAATATTATAGAATGCACTTAAACATACATATTGAATCTAAATTAACTATACAGACTGGAAAAAAATGCTTGACTAAATAATGAGGAATAAATTCTTCAGGTAAAACAATAATAAATATTATGTATATGTATATACAGTGCGGTCCAAAAGTCACCCCTCCCCCCTTTTAACTTTTGAACGAGTTGAGATAGTAAGTAAGTAAGTAATTTGTTAACCAATTTTTGATACACAAGGTACATGTTGGTATGTCATAATAACATCAAGTTACGATAAAAGTAAAAAATAATATGTCATTTTAATTTAGGACTTACACTAAAAGATTCACAAAACGTATAAAATAAAAGAACAGAAAAAAACTATTAAAAGAGTTATTAATACAAGTTAATAGAGTAAAAAGACTTTTCCAATAAATAGGATTTAAGCGTACGTTTAAACACATTTAAGTTACTAATATTTCGAATATTTACAGGGAGTTTATTATAAAAATATATACATCTGTAATAGGGAGAATTTTCATAAAGACTAGACTTGTGCTTTGGAAGTTGTAATATTCCCACTCTGTCAGTATATGAGTTTCTGACAATGTTAAAATATTCAGGATATTTTTTTAAAAACATTACACATTTATAAATATAAATACACGGACAGTTAATATTTTTATCTTTAAAACTTTGTTGACAGCTAGCTCTATAACCTAAATTAAAAATAAGTCTTATAAGCCTCTTTTGCGCTACAAGAACTCTGTCTACACATCCCCAGCAAATTATGTTATAAGACTTCAAATTTAGAACTTTTAAATAAGACAACTTAAACTATCTTTTAGCATATATTTGATATTTTCAGCTCTTAAAATGTGGACAGGGGGGTATGGGGGGACATTTTTTAAATGGAAAGGGGGGTCGTGTGATACATCATTTTAAAGCTTATAAATTTCTCTATTTAAACTAACATTTTTAAATTTTTAAAAAATGTTTTTTAAGGTTTTATTTTTCAATTTTTTGTGCTAAAACATTCGATTTTTTAAGTTTTTTTTTTATAAATTTTTTTTTATGTCAACTAAAATTAGTTTAAAAGTATAATTAACATTTTTTATGATGAAATTAGGCATTTTTAAAAAATTATTTGTTTTTTTTTTAGACATTTGACATTAATACCCATTTTCAACCCCATTTTAAACCCAAAAAAAAAAAATTTAATTTAAAAATATGGAGTTAAATGGAAAATTTTATAAGCTTTAAAATGATGTATTACACGACCCCCCTTTCCATTTAAAAAAATGTGCCCCCATGCCCCCCTGCCCACATTTTAAGAGCTGAAAGTATTAAATATATGCTAAAAGATAGTTTAAGCTGTCTTATTTAAAAGTTTCAAATTTGAAGTCGATATCTCAACTGGTTCAAAAGTTAAGAGGGGGGGGGTGACTTTTGGACCGCTCTGTATATGAAATGAATAATACACAAAAAAAAGACTTTCTTGAGCATTTCTTTCAATATGTTCAAAGTCATATTCTCTTGTTTCAAGTCTAGCATTTCTTTCAACCAAAGTCAATGGCTTTAAAAAAGAGCCCGGGTTTTTAAATAAAGATCCACGCTCTTCATTCAAGGATACTGACTTTGGTTCAAAGAAATGCTAGCTTTGAAACAATAGAATATGGCTTTGAACATTTCGAAAGACACGTGTACTGGGTTCAAGGAACCTTTGTTTTTTCTGTGTATGAGAAATAACACAGGCCCACAAGAAACAATAACATCTTACCTCTTTTTGAGCGCTGGAAATTGAATTTGACAATGAAAAATATCATTGACCCCCAAAGAGCGTAGCATCCTTCTTATGTAATAGTATATTACATACCAAGGTGGAAAATGTTTCATTTCCTGAGGGAAAGTTAGCAAGACCAAGGGGAGTAGCCCCACGGTTTGCTAATTCCCGAAGCAAAAATTAAAACGTTCCACCGAGGTTTGTATACTATTTTATTCATAATTATACCTATTTATTTCACAATTGTTAATTTATTTTCCACCACAAATCTGGCCATCTTTAAATTTATGAATATTGGTAAAGTTAGCTAAAAATGTTTGCTTCTTTAATGCACGTATAGATGGGGATCTCCACGAAAATGAAAGAAAAAATAACTATTATTTATTATTAACAGTTATAAAACATTTATAAATAATATTTAACATATAAAAAATATTAAATTTAAATATTCATCTGACGTAAATAATAAATATTTGTCTAAAAAAGTTAATAAAATATTAGGATATGTAATTACTTTGTTAAATTACCAGCAGAGGCAGCACTTACCAGTGATCTTTCAGAATGACAGCCAAATTGGCTTTTTTTCTTCAGTATTTTCTGGTTTTAATAGTTGCTAATTGTTCTTATTCATGATGTAAATCATATTACTTTTTATTAAAAGGTAGATAATTTTACTTTAATACCAACTTACCAAACTTCAAACGAATCCCAAAGACAAAACTCCTTGGTTTAGTAATTCCGAGTAATTAGCTACACCTAACCTAGCTATAAAATTTGGAGTATAAAGTCACTATACCGGGTGTTTTTCAAAGGTGGCTCGTCCTTATAACTTTTTTATTTCTAGAGATAAAATAATGAAATTTTCAGGGTGTCTATAGGACTATATTTTTAATTATATCACTTAATGTAAATTTTGCACTTGCGGTTTAACCGGAAACGACCCCTATGATTTTTAAATGGAATACCCTGTATGTATTTTATATTTTTGGATTCTCCATTAAATTCTGTGTGTTATCCTAAGTTTTTGTTAAATTTTGAAGCTTTTGTCATTAAAAAAAATTGTTTTAGATTTTTTTTATCTGAAAAATCACTAAATATATTCATTTTGGATCAAATATTGGTACAAAAATACGAATCATAAAAAAATGTTTACTTTTAATTTTACACGAAAACTAAACTTGGAAAAACACATGTTTTACTTTTAATCAAATTTTTGCCTAATTACGTCTATGGCTCGTCGATATTATTAAAAAGATTATTTTTGTCTCTTTATGATACCAAAAATTTATTATTTATTTTTATTATCTCTTTAAAATAAAAGAAATTTTTAAAAATAATATATAATACGCTCGCACTTGTTAGGTCAGGTCCGTGCAATACCACGCGTATTTTATTTTATAAACGTATAATATTTTAAAGATATTATGAAAATAAATATTAACTATTTGGATTCATTGTAAAGACAAACAAATAATCTATCTGGTGATATCGATGAGCCATAGACGGAAATTACGTCTATGTAATAAAGCAAAAATTTGAGTTAAAGCAAAAAATGTATTTTTCCAAGTTTAGTTTTCGTGTGAAATCAAAAGTTAACATTTTTTAATAAATTGTATTTTTCTACCAATACTTGATTCAAAATAAATAGATTCAGTGACTTTTCAGATAAAATAACTAAAAAATTACTAAGGCGGTAAAAATTTAATAAAAATTTTGGATAATACAAAGGGTTTAATTAAGAATCTAAATACGTAAAAATATACAGGGTGTTCCATTTAAAATTTAAAAGTCGGGATCGTTTCCTTTAAACCGGAAGTGAAAAAAAATACGTTAGGTACTTTTGAAAAACTCCCGGTATATTTTATATTTACCAAAATATTATAATTTAAATAAATGTATATCTGATGTTATTTTATAAATAAGTAACTGTATTGTCAATAAAATTTTATATTTTATATATTTAGAGCAAAAAACCAAACCAACCAACGTTAACGTAAACCAAAGTTTCCCATTAAAAAAAACCACCAAACCAGCAAAAATCCAAACCGACCAACGTTAACGTAAACCAACTATTCTGGACCTGATGCGCAACCTAAATGTATTTAGAAAGCGCTCTTTTGAGATGCGCTTTTTTGTCCAAGCGCTCTTCTGGGACGCGCTATTTTGTCCAAGCGCTCTTTTAGGTCGCGCTATTTTGTCCAAGCGCTCTTTTAGGTCGCGCTATTTTGTCCAAGCGCTCTTCTGAGACGCGCTATTTTAGGTAGCGCTATTTTGTCCAAGCGCTCTTTTAGTTCGCGCTATTTTGTCCAAGTGCTCTTTTATGTCCAGTGCTCATTTGGAGCGGAGCGAAATTTAACAGTAGGTCTTAAAACTTAAAAAAAGTGTTTTTTTTAATGCATTAGGTGATACTTGCACTATTGCAAATTATTCCTATTAAATTTACTTGTGGGAAATCTTCAATATAAGTTTTTTATCGTATTTAACTATTTTTCTCTCTTTTTAGGTCAAGAAAAATTCCAAGAGGTTTCTTCCGAGTCGGGAACCGTTGTTTAAATTATTAGCAATAAAATGCCAAAACGGCATCAAAATTAATTCCCTTCTTCTTAAATGCCTTAAAACTATATTGTAAATTCATATTTCTACATTGCGCAGGTACTTACTAAGTACTACTTAGGATTATTAAAATTGTGATAATATGTTTCATAAGAAATATGTATTCTTTATTTCTATAGAATTATAGTATTCTTTTAAAAGTTTGTGCGTTGGTATCGTTATTCTTGTTAGATATTGCGGTTTTAAATGCCTAACTTTTGAATACAATTTAATTGCTAAAAATTTATATCATATCTATAATAGTACTATCATAACTAAAGTAATATTACATGTACACAGTAATAATGTAATTTTACAAAATTCTATCTAGGTACAGTGTACCTAGTGTACCTGGTACACACATGGCTAAGAAAAAAAAAGAATGAAAGGTTATGTTAAATCACATAATTATTACATATAATATGTTATATATTATGTTTAATTACATTTTGACCATAGTTCTGAATTATCCTGTATATATTTGTAATATAATTTTAAAATTTACAAAATGTATTAAAAAGTTGCATATTATTAAAACACGTTTTATATTATGTTAATTTTTAATACTCTATCTAAATAGATCTCTATGAAGTTATGTTAATATACATAATATGTTATACATATAACATGTTTTATATTCAGGATATTTATTATGTCATAATTTTATTATTTAATCAAAGCTGGACTTATGCTTTTTAAATACTAAAATGTTACAAGCATATTATTAAAACTGATTTTGTATATAGTTTTTCTCGAATATTATTATAATTATTTCTCTTTTAAAAATTTTCTAGGTTAGTAGAATTAAAAAAAAAATAAAATCTTCCAAAAAATAAATTATATATTCTATTTCATTTCATTATTAGTAACTATTTAGTATTTTTCATTTTTAAGATTGAAGCTAATATTAGTTGTTTTGACTAATGTTGCAATCATAGTAACAATTTTTAAGTTTTTCAAAATGATTTTTTTCTTGTCACTGGCACCAATAAAAAATTCGTATTTCATTTTTGAAAATGCTTGCATAAATTTTATATAAGCAAACTATAATTAAGCGATAAAATAAATAATTGTATAATAAATAAGTGATAAATAAGTGATTATAAATTTTGGTGAATATTTAGAAGAATATAGAGACTTCTAAGGTATTTTCCAATCATGCTTTAAAATACTGTTTAAAATTTTTGCCACTTTTATCGTTACATTTGGGCAACACCTCAGAACATACATTTTATCATATTTTTATTAATATTTGCAAAAGTTTATATTCTATCTGAATGATATACATAACAATAATATAAAAATATAACCTATTTTTTCAAGAGATATTTGAACGATACTTCAAATTTAGGCAAAATGCCGTTTTCCACCAGAAAATGTACTTATAAAGCTAAACTAAACCTAGTAACTTTTTTACTTACTAATAATGTAATGAAATAGGGTATACCTATTTGTAATAATTTTTATGCGGATACTATGCTGTTTTAAAGTAACATATCCAGGCCCGGGGGCATGCAATATACCAGGAAAATTCTCATATCCGAAAGTAAGAATTCTTACACACGTTTTTATAAACTTTTTTACATAAACTAAATAATTAAGTATTAAATGCATTCTATAACATTGTATGTAACTTTTTTTTTAACATTAAAAATACGGGATAAAATTAAATTTATTTCAAAATGTATACAATTTTATTAAAATAAAGACTAGTCCCGAGAGGTAAATGGCTAACAAAATTTTGTACACCTTTAGGAGGAAATCTTCAAAGATTTCCTCGTAACCTTCAAAGATTTCCTCCGAAAAGGAGTTATTAATTAATCCATTAAACAAATTGCTTAGTTTCGGATATAGTCATAATTTTCTCAGTAAAGTGCATAGCTATTACGGACCTGAACATATCATAAATACATTCCTGATAAAAATTCTGTTAATGCTGAACTATGAACTACGAACAAAGGCAATAAAAAATTTATGTTTCTATAGTTCTATTGTAACTTTGATTGATTTTTATCATAAATTTAAACACAGTTGTAAAAATAAAAGCAAAAATTGATAATCCACAAATACATATTGTAACAGACACATTATTGCTGTAACATTTTCAGAAAATGTAACATGTGTTACATGCCCGAAGTTGGTGTGTTGCAACTACCCTAGTAGAAGATTAACGTTAGATAAAAGTTTTTTCTAACGTGTTTTTAATGTATAAAAGTCCCGATTTACAACGTAAGAATTCCTAACGTTAGGTGCCTAACGTTATAATGTTTATCTAATGTTTGCTAAAAATAACGTTAGATAACGTTAAATAAGCGTTATTCTAATGTTAGCTCCTAACGTTCGGCATATAACATTCAAACTACATTCATCTAACGTTAGGTCAAGTCATTCTAACTTTATTTTCTACCAGGGCAACTTCCGAATGCATAATAGATATCAAATTTTTAAAACTTCTATCATAGAGGTTTTAATATACAGGACCCTGTACGTCTAGGGGTATCAAGGCTGTGTCCTGATTTTAGGTAAAACAAGATCAAAATTTTACGCCCTTGGTAAGTTTGAAAAGGAAAAAGTGAGTGCTTAGACGAAGTGAGATGACAGTATACTGCCTTATAGAACAAAGATATTTTCTGCCTATTTATATCTTTTAATTTACTTTTTGTTAGTTCTTCTTTCAATTAAAAGTTCGTAAGGCAGTTTAAGTTGGACAAAAGTGTTTATTTATAAAGATTTATTATCCATTTTAGAATTTATATTTAAGGTCTTAAATTGGAAATGCCTTTGTTTGGTTAAAAGCTTTTCGTTTCCATATTTTTTATAGTAAATTAATTTTTTTTATATTGAAAAAGCCTTATGGTAAAGGTATGTTTAAAATTTTATATTTGATGTCAAATGTCAATACACTTAATAACTATAGTATTACTATATTATTTTTTTCAATATAACTATATCATTAATATGCTTTTCATTTATATTCTAAAAAGCAGAAAATATTTTTGTATAAGAAATTTAACAAAGCAAAACACTTTTTGACAATATCGCCAACGAAGACTTGTAAGTGTTGGTTATTTTTTATTAATTTTATTTAACAGAAAACATATCTAATATTTTTAGATAATAAAAATGAAATAAAAATTTATTTTCATAAAAATAAGCCCCATTTTTAATCTTTTTCTGTATATTTTAAATCTCTGCTAGTCTTCAAAATTCGTTATAAGAAAATAGAAGTTTTTATTTAAAACTCTAAACTTTGATCATACTAAGAATTTGGTGACAAACTTTTTTAGTTAATGCAGTCCAATAAACAATATTTAAAATTTTAGAAGTGCTTCTTGACTCTCATTTAAAAAGTGATTTTGCCTTCTGCTCATCTTAAAAATGAGGTAAGTTATAATTATAATTTAAAAAAGGTTTGTTTAGAATCAAAACTAGGTTCTAAATAGTATTATATTATAATTTTTGTAAGCTTTAACACTAAATACATTTACTTTTTGACTTATGAAAGTGGGATACTAGGATGCTATGATTTACATCCAATACTTGGGAGCAATTAATTAAAAAAACTGTATAGGTACTCAACCCGCAAAACTATTTCATACATTAAGGTATAGAAGTCACGCTCGCACGAGCTGAGATATTGACTTCAAAAGAACACATAAATAAGACAACTTAAACAATCTTTTGGCATATATTTGATGTTTTTAGTTTTTTAAATGTGGTCAGGGGGAAGGACACTAGATCTGTGGCGTAGCCACTACACTGATAAAAAGGATTTATTTGGATATCACCAATTAAATTATTTGGTTGAGAGTATCAAATTTTATTTGAGTCAAATAAATATTTAGTTCATGTAAACAAATATTTAAATTTCAATATGATTTATTAATGTAAACAAAATAGTTTATTTGACAGAAATAAAATTTATTTGTCACAACCAAATAATTTAATTGACCATATCCAACCAAATTTTTAGTTGACACAAATAAACTGTTTTATCAGTGTATGGGAACCCTAATGTGACAAAAGAAAAATGCCGTTGCCATAGTTTCCTTACTCACATAATCTACTGCTTTTAATAAAATAGGACAGTGTCCAAAACTTGACAACAAGATGTAGTTTTTTTGATAAATGCCAACGCCGAATTGTTTTTTTATGTCATTTAAATGACCTACTTTTTTGACATCGAAATATTATTTAAGCCTTAAAGTAGTGATTATCAGTAGTAATATCACAAGTGCATGTTGAATTATCGATAATTTTTTTACTGTATTAAAAAAATATTTTGCTTGGCAATTTTCGTGCACTCAAACAATTTCCTTAATCAAAATGTTTTTTTTTTATATTCAATAAAAAAATTATGTATAATTCAACACGCACGAATGGTATTTTGAAAGACTATTTTACAAACAAAATAAAGAAGTATATAATTTTACCATGTTTAATGTTGTTTCATATTTAAATTAAAAATTTAAGAACTAAACAACAATATTACTTTACAAATATAAAATTTTAAATCTCAAATTTGCCGCGCTTTTTAAAACCACGATGTTCACTTGTTCGCGAATGTTTCAAAGTCTAAACTTTCCTTCAGGGATATTTTATGCTTGAGATTATTCCAATAAAATAGTTATCATATATTTTAGCAATTAAATAAAAATCATTGCTGTTTTTGTTTAAAAAGTTTAGTTTTCAACGGGAAATAAATAAAATAACGGTTATTTCCACCCGTAAAAAAAATAATTTGCGATCGGTTTATAATAAAGTTTGGCAACGCCGTACTGGTACCAGCGCAGTCATTTGATGTTTTGATTTCCGTCATTTAAAAGAAGTAAATTATTTACTTCTATACTGTAAATATATTTTTAATAAATAATTGTTTATACCAAAGATGTTTTGGTAATAAAATAAGCATTTATAAAGGTAAGCTTCACAAATTAAAAACACATTTTGCAAAAATATAACATTTATTAAGATTTCAGTAACTGTCAGTTTCTTCTTTCTATAGTAACCAAGTGATAATTGCACATGTACAAAAATTATCAGATTCATCTTGATCTGATTAGTCAAGAAACTAAAAATGCAAGGTTTTGATTGGCCTATATATTGTTTGTGAAAAAGTCCGCGTTAAAGCAGTGTAATTTGTAAACAGAATTAAGCTTTCAGTATACGCAATGCATAATAACATGTTGGGAAGAAAATTCAAACATGGAATTAACGTTGTGCTATCTGAGTTGTAAAAAATTATGATTTTCGTCAAAATGTTCTCAAACTAATAAATAAAATGTTATTTAATAAAATATATACAAGAATAAGATAAGAATAAGAAGACATATCTTAGATAGGACAGGTATAAGAAGATATATCTTACTATAGTGTAAATTTTTCTTTGGTTTTTCTGTTCCAAGTAATATCTTATTGTTTTTCAGATTAAAGTTACCTACAAATAAAACGAAGTATAACAGAGTATAAAAGCGAATGGCAAAAAGAAAATGGGATATACAACATAAAATATACTTTACATGTTAGCTTTTTTATAATAATTAATATAAAAATATAAAAAGTCCATGTTGAATTATCGATAATTTTTTTAAATACAGTAAAAAAAATATGTATAATTCAACATGCACGAATGGTATTTTGAAAGACTATTTCACAAGCAAAAATAAGGAAGTATATAATTTTACAATGTTTTATTTTGTTTTATATTTAAATTAAAAATATTACTTTACAACTATAATTAAAATTTTAAATCTCAAATTTACCGCGCTTTTTAAATCCACGATGTTCACTTGTTCGCGAATGTCTAAACTTTGCTCGAGGGATATTTTATGCCTGAGATTATTCCAATAAAATAGTTGTTATCACATATATTAGCACTTGAATAAAGATCATTTCTTTTTTTGTTCAAAAAGTTTAGTTTTCAACTGAAAAGAAATAAAATAACGGGTGTTTCCACCCGTAAAAGAACAATTTCCTATTGGTTTCTAATAAACTTTGGCAACGCTGTACTGGTACCAGCGCAGTCGTTTGATGTTTTGATTTCCGTAATTCTTTACTGCAAATATGTTTTTAATAAATAAATGTTTAAATTAGTTGTTAGTGGCCTGTTTTTAATACCAAGATTCAATTAAATAAATTAAAATTTATGAATATCAGTGATTTAAAGCTTTTAAGATGGAAAGTGCATAAAATATAATATATTATCTGAAATTAATTAGGGTTTATACCTAGGATGTTTTGGTAATAAAATAAGCATTTATATTGCTTATCAATAAAAATGAATCAACTAAAAGTAAGTTTCACAAATTAAAAACACATTTTGCAAAAATATAACATTTATTAAGATGTCAGTAACTGTCTGTTTCTTGTTTCTATAGTAACCAAGTGATAATTGCATTATGCAAAAATTATCAGATTCATTTTGATCTGATTGGTCAAGAAACTAAAAATGCAAGGTTTTAATTGGCCTATATATTGTTTGTGAAACAGTCATTTGAAGTTTTGCGAAACAGATGTTCTGAAATATTATTAATTATGAAATATCTCAGTGTCTTTATGATGGTTTTGATGGAAGCAACAAGAATTAAACTATTAAATCATCCATGAAAGAGTGCTTTATTAAATATCAATAAATATAAATATAAATAAATAAATAAATACCAGCCAACGAAAATTCAGTTTAGTGTACAAAAAATGAAATATGCGTTTTTTTATTTCTTGTGTGGCATTCGAGACCATCACCGAGGCCCCGGACCACTGGCTCGCGACACATGTATTTCTAGACTGTACAAAATAAAAATAAAATCAATAAAAAGTAAATAAATCATTTTATTTTGCATAAAATGACAGTTTTTCACTATGTACTTTTCTTTATTCTGTTGTTAAATTTGTTGTTTTTAAGTACCTTCCATATAAAAAAATGCATACATCCAAGTCACAAAGACAAATTGTCATAAAGGTTTTATTATTTATTTTTGCATCTTCTTCACAGTTATTACAAGTTCCAAATAAGACAAAAAAAAATCGAAAAATTTACATTAACGTAATTACTTGAAAATATAATTTTAAAGGTTAAAAAAAAATAAATTTAAATTCTTCTGTTGAAATCGCTCTTTTAATTTTTGTGTCATCTTTCTGGCTTACCTTATCTTCGAGTAGTAGTAGTAGTAGTATTTCTTTTTGTTTTCAACAAAAATCAATTTTAACAATATATGTTGAGGCTAACATAAGAAAAATGGTCGAGAAATTAAAGAATTCTACACGCCAGAACCAAATATATAGGAATGAAGGTTCGGGTCCTTTAAAAAGCCGTTATTAAATAAGGTACCTTATTGTTTTTCTTTATTTTATCAATGTTATTTTTTAATTTCTGTAATTATTTTTTAATTTTATATATTTCTGCAACATTAACAAATATGAATATATTTTTTCGAGAAATGAATGTTATTTTATACCGTTTTTAAATCCACTGACATTGTACATAACTCTAAAAATTTCATTGTAAAAAAAACAGCTAAAACAGCGTTTTGACGAAAACTCTATTTTGAAAACGCTGCTATGCGACAAATGGAGTTACTGCTTTCTAGCGTAGTATTACATAGAAAACTTATTTTTTTGTACCATCATTTTCATAGAAAACGCTCACATCACAGAACCCTGAGGTACCCCAACATTTTAAATTTTTTGTTGTGGTATATGTACTTTACTAAGATTGACACTGACATTTTCCGTAATAATTAAGTAAGGTTAAAGTACAGTCTATATTATACATATAGTGCAAGTCCTATAACTGTCTTTAAGCATATATGCTTATAAGCAAAAAGGTTAACAAATTTTATTATAAATGATATTTATACAGTATGTCTCCAGATAGAGTTACAAACAGGATTTTTTTTTTAATTTTTGATTTGATCTCAAAAAAAGTCACTCTTTATAACTTACCCTGCTTGATTTTAAACTCACAAAACACTAAGCGCTTTTTGTACAACTCTTACGGTTCATGGGATAATGTTTTTTTCTTCAAAATAGTGTCTTCAAAAATATAAAGAAAAAAAAACATCATCAAGAGTGACTTATTTTAAGATATCAAAAATTAAAAAATCTTCTTTGTAATTCTAACAGTTGGTTTGTGTAATTTGGTGTAATTTTTGCGTGCCAAGCCTCAATGATGGCCTGTCGTAATTCTTCAGCATTATGACCCCTGGAAAGTTAGTTTCTTCCCTCGCTCTGACTCCGGTATGGAAAGGGTTTTCCCGCAGATAATTCATTAATTGCATATCTTCTTCTGCACTACTCATTCTACTTCGAACAGAACCCCGCTTTCTGCTAATCTGTCCAGTTTCCTCAAGTTTTTTCTTTGCTCGCATTATAGTGCTGTTTGCAACATTTAATTCAGTGGCTATTTCACGTACACTTATCCCGTCATTTATTCTTGCTGTTATAATACATTTTTGATAATTTGTAAGCTGCGGCATAACTAATGTGAATTATTTTGACAAGTAATGTCATAATAATATTTGAAAAATAAATGTCAAAGAGACCTTGATAAAGTTCAATATAATCTGTAACATTTTTAGGTGTAAGCTTTTATTATGGAAACGATGGTATACAAAACATAACTTTTTTTCTTTCTGACAAAAACTTCAAAAACATATGTTTGCATATGCATGTCTTGTAAATTTAGCAGCATTGCATTTTTTCGTCTCTAAAGATAAATTTTTTATACTTAAACGTATAATATTTGTTAAAACCTTGATTTATAAAGTTTATTTTATGTAATATATCCCATTTAATTTCTGTTGTATGTTTTTACACTAAATATTCCTGTTTTATTAAACGAGTATTCGTAATTTTTTTTTTTAAACAATCGAAAATTAGTAGAATTTTGATAAAATTTTTCAAAATTATTTAAACTCCTTGAATTTCATACACCTGCAATTCTTTCCTTTTCATTCGGAAATAACTTAGTTGGAAAAAATTAGACCAAAATCATAACTTTTCTAAATCAGATTGCACAACGCTAATTGCCGAGATTGAATTTTCTTCCAAATATGTTATGCATTAAATGTACTGGAAGTTTGATTCTATTCACAAACTACACTGATTTAAAGCGGATAATCACTATTTAAAAACAAATAATATTTCGACGTCAAAAAAGTAGGTTATTAGACGTTAAAAAACAATTCGACGTTGCAATTTACCAAAAATTCGACTTCTAATTGTCGAGTTTTATACACTGTCCTATTTCATAAAAGCAGTAGATTTTGTGAGTAAATAAACTATCGCAACAGCGTTTTTCTTTTGTCAGCTTATCGTTCCTATGGGAAACTGAACTAGAGTTTACAGATTTAATGTCCTTAGTCAGGGAAGCATAGGGAGATTTTTTTTAAATAGAAAGGAAGACCGCGTAATACAATATTTTAAAGCAAATAAAATTCTTTATTTGACCATAGATATATTTTAATTT
This sequence comes from Brachypterus glaber, assembly GCA_958510825.1. Lineage (NCBI taxonomy): Eukaryota > Metazoa > Arthropoda > Insecta > Coleoptera > Kateretidae > Brachypterus > Brachypterus glaber. Next base: position 14,615,229 of record OY294047.1, on the reverse strand, counting down.
TTTTGCTTAAAAAAAAAATACGAAAATTCCCATTTTAAAGCCCATTATAAATCCCAAAAAAAATTAAAATATAGGTATGGTCGAATAGAGTTTTATAGGCTTTAAAATGGTGTATCTCACGAACCCCTTTCCGTTTGAAAAATATCCCCCTGTCCACTTTTTAAAAGTTACAAATATCAAATATATCCAAAAAGTGTGAAATGTCTTTACGTATTCCAAATTTTAAATCGATGGATCCACTTATTAAAAAGTAAAGAGGGGTTATTTTTTGGAACACACTGTATAATGGGCCATAAAATTAAAAAACAAAGCTAATACCCTGCTGAAAATACCATTTATCAAATATAATACAAAGATACATACAATTTTGTATAAACATTGTCCGGTAAGTCCACCATTTTATTTGTTTTACAGTAGACATTTTTAGCTGGGTTCATATAGCAAACAAACATACATATTAAGATAACTAGTGTACTAGCCAATACAACATTTTTAAATAATTAGGTATACTTTTTTGAGTAATTTTAAAATAACTCATTTTAATTATAAGCAAAAAAAGAATATGTCTATTTTATTAGCAAATGTAAATATTGTACCAATTTATTGAATTTTCAATTTTTAACTAAATTTAATATTTAATACGACTATAGTAATAGAACACTGTACACAGAAAAAAAAACGCATGTCTAAACCCATTAAAGTGTTTTTAACTTCTTCGGCATAGCTTCTTCTAAGAAAAAATACACCGTATAGTAAATCTATCTAAACATCTTTAAAAAAAGACACAAAATACTTATTCAAAATATTTGGTTTAAAATAAAATTTTAATGTTTTATTGCCAGAATGTTATAGTGCGTTATTTTCTAGATATTCTGTAATTATAAAAAAGAACCCGTTATTTTGCAGTACATTTTGTGTGATAAAATATTAAGCCACAAATTCTTGAAATGTGACGATCAAATAAAGATATTATCAGTAGTTACATTAAGTACGTTAATTACTTTTGACAGTGTATCTATGCAAGAAAAACTCAAATGCTGAACGTAAAAAATATTAATCTTTATTAATTAAAATATATTCCAGTATTTTTGTAATGTTTACTGTGATACAGCTGTACTAGGTTATTTGTTATATATTTTATTCTTCTTAATTTTGACTTCGTTGATAATGGCCATTATTTAGAGCCAGTAAGGTAATTTTAATAATAGGTAACTCTACTGCTTATGTGAATAATTTTTAAGGATTCAGATGAAAAATATACTTTAAAGTTTTTAGCTTAAAGGTACTACAATATAGCAATAATAATAATAATAAAATTACCTATAGGTTAAAATTACCTATAGGTTAAAATAACATATAGGTTAAAATTACTTATAGGTAATAATTACCTATTGGTAAAAATTACTTATAAGCATAAAGTACCTATAGGTAAAAATTTCCTATAGGTACATAATATGTAATATTATTATCTAAGGGTAATAATATATTGATACTTAATATCATTTTAGGATTTATTATAATATCATTACTATAATGGTATCAAAAAAAAATATTGCTTAAGCAATCTTTGAGAAGCATATCAAAGAGTTACATTTTTGATACAGCTAATTACTCTATTTTATGTAAATAGTTATACTCTATTTTTTTGGTCCTGGGTCTAATATGTATAAAGGTACCCTAATAGGGACCAAGCAATGAAATTTTCAGCCTTTTCTAAAATGTCTTTTGCTCAGAATTATTGTGTTTGCCTAAAATAGACCCGCTACTTAACTGAAAAAAAATTAAATAAATTTTATTTCAGTTTTCGAGCCCAAGTTAGCTGCTTCATTTTAGGCATTTTACACTAGGGTATACTTAAACGTTTGTTAGTAATGTTCCTTTTCATCGGTTCCTATTAATGTTGTTTCTTTGTTCCATTATTTAGTTATTTATAAGGGTTATTCAAAGTTTTCAATAAATTGTGTAAAATAGGTTTGCATAAATTTAAGTTACTTTAGTGCAAGTTGAATTATTGTATACAATTTTGTCATGGTATTTCCTTAAAGCAAAATGTGTTTGATATGCCAGAACAAAATGATCTAATAACTCAAGTAGCACCAAGGATATTTTGATGGACTATTTCATAAAAATATAAATAATGTAAAAATTGCACTTGTGCAAATTATCATTTTAATTTGCACTTTGCTTTTGGACCATTATTATGTTTTAAAAATAATAACTCCAAAATAATAAACCATCAATAAACCAATATGAGTAAGGATCAAGAATTCTTAATCCAAAATAATAGTCTCAAAATATTTTTTTTCTGACCAATTGAATAACCCTTGTAGCAAAAATGAAATTCGTAAATTATTTTAATTTACGATGTTTAGTCAAACTAAAAAATATTGTTATCCTACTCATTGTAATTATAATTGATATTCTCTGTATAATATTATGATGTTTTTTGTACATTGTTAATATGTTTTCTGTACATTAACCTGTAAATTTTTCTTCGCAACGAATGTAAATTTTCCCGACATGACAATCCTTAAATTAAGTGCTAATTAATTATCTTAATTAAATTAAGTAATTAAATGTTAATAAAAAACTTATTTTATGATTTATATTTTTAAAATTATGAACTGCATAAAGCATCTAGGATTTGAAAAAAATATATATTGAAAATTATTGTAAATAAAAGAGAATTGTAAATATGGAATTAATAGATTTACGTTGTCAGTAGTACACGGGTAGCCTTAAACAAAGTTAAATGGAAAGTCAAACCACCCCGGATTTTTTAATTTTAGGTGTTTTTGGGACATTTTCAGTTTTTGACAAAAATTGAAATCGCTCACGAAGCCGTTTTTAAATAAAGTCATTCTTCTTCTTCTTCAATTTTTTTCCTGACATCACAATACGGACTTTTTTCTATGACACACCCTATAGCATAAGTAGTACCCATGATACTCAATACAGTGCGGTCCAAAAGTCACCCCCCCCCCCCCTTTTAACTTTTGAACGAGTTGAGATATCGACTTCAAATTTAGAACTCTTAAATAAGACAACTTAAACTATCTTTTAGCATATATTTGATATTTTCAGCTCTTAAAATGTGGACAGGGGGGCATGGGGGGACATTTTTTAAAATGGAAAGGGGGCTCGTGTGATACTTCATTTTAAAGCTTATAAAATTCTCTATTTAAACTAACATTTTTAAATTTTTTAAAAATGTTTTTTAATGTTTTGATTTTTCAATTTTTTGTGCTAAAACATTCGATTTTTTGAGTTTTTTTTTATAAATTTTTATTTATGTCAACTAAAATTAGTTTAAAAGTATAATTAACATTTTTTTATGATGAAATTAGGCATTTTTTAAAAATTATTTGTTTTTTTTAGAGGAATTTTGACATTAATACCCATTTTCAACCCCATTTTAAACCTAATTTTTTTTTTATTTAAAAATATGGAGTTAAATGAAGAATTTTATAAGCTTTAAAATGATGTATTACACGACCCCCCTCCATTTAAAAAAATGTGTCCCCATGCCCCCCTGCCCACATTTTAAGAGCTGAAAGTATTAAATATATGCTAAAAGATAGTGTAAGTTGTCTTATATAAAAGTTCCAAATTTGAAGTCGATATTTCAACTGGTTCAAAAGTTAAGAGGGGGGGGGGTGACTTTTGGACCGCTCTGTATAATCACGACCATTCACACACCTACTTTGTTAATGTCCAAAATTACGTCTTATTTTGGACATTAACAAAGTACGCGTGTGAATGGTCTTAATTGTATTGAGTATTATGGGTAGTACCTATGCTATAGGGTGTGTCATAGAAAAAACTCCGTATCATGAAGTCAGGAAAAACTTGAAGATGGAGAAGAATGACTTTATTTAAAAACGGCTTCGTGAGCGATTTCAATTTTTGTCAAAAACTGTTGGATAAGTCCCAAAAACAACCTAAAATCAAAAAATCCGAGGTGGTTTGACTTTCCATTTAACTTTGTTTAAGGCTACCCGTGAGTAATAAGGCGAAAGTTAAATATATTGTGAATTTATGAATCTATGCTCCAATCTAAATGGAAAAATTAAATGGTTATCTTTGCAGTGCGCATGCTTATTCTGTAAGTACAATATATTTGCTGTATACGCATATAGTGAAATATATTCACTAAAAATGCGCACTGCAGTTGATAATAATTTAATTATTTAATGGTAGCATTAACCAAGTATCTACGTTATTTTATTAATGCTAATAGGATAGTTTTTAATTAAAACAAACGTTTACGTAAATATTTGGTTATAATAAAATTATGTAAATACTTAATTATAATTTTGTTCTGGCAATAATAAATATTAAACTAAATTATCCAAAATATTGTATATAAAGGGTGTCCCAAAATATTAAAATAACAAATCAATATTTTTATTATTTTTTTCTTAACTTTACCCGATCAAATCTATGGGAAAAACTTTGTGGGACCCCTGTTGTATAGAATAAAAACTACTGAAGAAAATGAATGAAGCAAGCGTGTCTATTAAGCTCAAAAATAGAGTTTAGTAAAAGGTTATAATGAGCTTCATTCAATTTTATCAGTAGGGTTATTGGAACGATCAATATTTAAAGTTGAAGTAGAAATATATTTATATAAAGTAAAACACAGAATTGATTGACAGTTGTATATTTTTAAATCTATCACAAAAATATAGGTACGACCTATATGAAGTTTATTTGATTTGTTAAACATATTATATACTGAGCAACACGTCCCAGTAAACAATGGTTCGGCGGCCAACGGGCGGTAAAGTGATGGAAAATGATCAACCCTTTTTGACGTCAGCCTGACGTTGGAAGAACGTCTGATCGCTGGTCGGCAAAATGATGGCAAATGATAATCAAAATACTACATCGGTTCAACGTCGACATCTTACTAAACGGCCTTACAGCGGCATACAATTGCACTTGGATCATTGATCACGATTATGCTGCCGTTTAGCCGACAGTCGGCCGCTATGTCCAAACCATTTTTTATTGGGCTACTACTACCCTAGTAAAAATTTAACGTTGGATAAACTTGTTTTCTAAAGCATTTTTGACGTATAAATGTCCCGATTTCTAACGTTATAATTCCTAACGTTAGGTGCGTAACGTTAAAATAACGTTTATCTAACGTTTAGTAAAACTTCTAACGTTAAATAAACGTTATTCTAACGCTAGAGACTAACGTTAAGCATCTAACATTCTACCCACATTCATCTAACGTTATGTCAAGTCGTTTTAAAATTATTTTTTACCGGGGCAGTTTTGTATACCGCGCAAAAATATTTAGCAGATAATTCAGTAGGTACATATAATTGATTTTCAATGTTATTTTTAACAGTAAAAGTACAGTTTTTACCTTGGCCAGACTGAGGTACTGTACTGTGACCAGTTAATTTGTGCATCAATTCTTAAACCTACATATTTGGTTAATTTTTATTAATTCCATAAAAATCGTGTCAAAAAATACGCATCATAAGTTTTGATTTAATTTTTTATAGCTTACAACAAAAGAATGTTTTGACTAGCTTAATCGAATTTTTAACTGCCAAATAGGTACATATTAAATATAAAGATTTTATATTGAAATTATGTTTAAATAAGTACGAAACAGTTGTTTTTGGTTCATCTGATATAAGACTTAAAAAATAAAGAACTTTCACTTTCGGGTTTGGACCGTGTTAATGGATTTTCACTTTCCGACGTTTCGTCTCTTACTACTAGAGACATCTTCAGGGATTAATCTGAAACTAAGTTTCGAATCAACTTGTGTCACTATTTATGACGAGTTGTGGTTATTCACCCGTGACGAGGTTTTTCCTATCAAAGACTTCCATATTGCAGGTAAGTGGTAACCAGTGTCCCGATTGATATTGTTAGGATGCTTGATGATTTCTATCGATTCCCGTATCTTCCTTGGCATTTTTCTGTTTTCTGTTAATATTTGTTTTGTTTCAGACAAGTTGATTTTATGACCTGTTTCATGTACATGTTCGGCTACTGCCGATAAGGAGATTTGTTTCTTTCTTATATTGCGCTCATGCTCTTGAAGTCTTGTAGAAATTTTTCTCTTAGTTTCACCTATGTAAACCGTACCACAGGAGCAGGGTATTTTATATACGCCTTCTGAACTCAGGGGTATTTTGTCTTTTGTTGAAGTCAAACATTGACCTAATTTTTGGTTGGACCGAAATATAGGCTTAATATTTGACTTCTTCAAAAGTTTACCTATTTTATCCGTGATACCGCTTACATAGGGAAGTATAACTTGTGTCTGTCTGTCATTGTCACTATTGTCCTGTTGTTTGGGTCTGGGATTTCTGTATTTGTATATGGTCTTATTAATGTCTTTTTTGGTATAACCGTTCATGGTCAAGGCTTTGGTTAGTTTAAGGAGTTCTGTGTCTAGGGAATTCTTGTCTGAAATCATGAAAGCCCTATGAACAAGTGAATTAACTACCTCGTCACGGGTGAATAACCATAAATAACCATAAATAGTGACACAAGTTGATTCGAAACTTAGTTTCAGATTAATCCCTGAAGATGTCTCTAGTAGTAAGAGACGAAACGTCGGAAAGTGAAAATCCATTAACACGGTCTAAACCCGAAAGTGAAAGTTCTTTAATTCATAATGGCCGTGAAAGCTTAAAATCTAAAACTTAAAAAATATTTTGTAAAAATTAAAAATCTAAGATATTTTCTCAAACATGGATCCAGATTGTATAATAAAGCACTATTATATTTTCTTAAGACAAATACCACCAATAGGTTAAATATACCTATACTAGAAACTAAGTTCTAAAAATACCTAGAATTGGTTTTTCCTAAGGAAATGAACACGTAAATACGGCTAAAACAAGATGCGTCGTGTTTTAGTCGTCTTACAGTCGTACCGCCCAGGGTCGGATTGGCCCAGCCGAAGCCTCGAGTAAAGTTATTCCGCGTTATTTTTTTAATGGTGAGTCTTTTTAACTTTGAAACTTCTAGAATTAAACATTTTACAAAAATGCAAAAATGCATCAAATTTTACCAATTTGATGGTCTGCGCATTTTCTCGATTTTGGGCCCTTTTCGTGCTGGGGGTTAAATATAAGCATAAACCGTTTATTATAAATTAAAAGAAATTATCTACGCCGCGGCACGCCGGCCCCTCCGAACCCGGGCCCTGGGAAAGCTTCCTATCTCGACTCCCTAAATCCGGCCCTGATACCGCCGCCGTGTATTAGTCGTACCTATTTTCTTAGGCTTTTAAAATAAATATTATTTACCTATCCTAGTTAAAATTTAATTCCTGTAAATCAAAATACTTTAAATTAAAGTGAAATATCTTTTTTTTTTAATAAAAAGTAGGGATTCCATAAAGATAAAAAAACATAGAATGTTATAAAATCAGCAAAACATTGACATAAGCATTGTCATAATGGCATGCTATAACGTCATGTCATCATGTCATGCTAAACCAAATGACATGATATAATGTCATGTCATAATGGCATGATGTAATTTCATGTCATAATGTGATGTCATAATGTTATGTTATAATTTAATGTCATAATGTGATATCATAATGCCATGTTATAATGTTATGTCATGACGTCGTTTCATAATGTCATGTTATAATGTCATTTCATAATGTCTTGTCGTAATTTTATGTCATAATGTCATGTCATAATGTCATGTCATAATGTCATGTCATAATGTCATGTCATTATTTCATGTCATAATGTCATGTCATTATGTCATGTAATAATGTCATGTCATGTTATGCCATAATTTTAAGTCATAATGTCATGTCATAATCTCATGTTATAATGTCATGTAATAATGTCATAAATTCATAATTTGGCTGTTATAAAAAAAGTTTTTAAACTTCATAAGAATATTGTAGAAAATCAAAATGATTCGTGGGATTTCTGGAAAAGATATATTACTATTTTTTACATCTTATGATATTATTTAAGAAAAATAACAATTTGTCAATGCCAATTCGTTATTGCATAGAAATTATATTTTAGAAAAAAAATATCAAATTTTCATAATTAGATATTATAGTAATAAAAAATATATGTTCCCACCAATCAAAAAAATAATGAAGAATGTTATAAGCCATCCTCATTATTTGTTGCTAAGTGGGTTATTGTTTAAAGAATAACAATCATATAAGAGTTTAACGGCGATAATATTTAAAATTTCACAAACATTTTACCAGATGACACTACTGGCCGCAATTCTTCATTTGACTTGTACTCTGCGCTTTAAAATTTCAGTGGTATTGTGGGTACCAGTCACACAGTCACAATCCCGCATAGCACAAAACAGTTCTAAGAATATTCTTAAAATAAATACTGGGAATGTTGTATGATTCTAAGAATATGCGATGTTTTACGTAGAACATTCTTAGAAGGTTTTAAGACATTCAATGGATACCGTTTTAATCATGCGAAAGCTTCTATGCAGAATATGCCCAGCATCTTCTTATAACTTGCTAAACTATCTAATCTAATTTATGATCTGTCAAATCTGAAGTAGTCAATATGTCAAGAATAGTGACATGTGTAATAATGACATTGTGTGGTACAAAACTATGCATTATTAGATTTTAAGCTTTCACGGCCATTAAGATATAAGGAACTTTCACTTTCGGGTTTAGACCGTGTTAATGGATTTTCACTTTCCGACGTTTCGTCTCTTACTACTAGAGACATCTTCAGGGATTAATCTGAAACTGTTTCAGATTAATCCCTGAAGATGTCTCTAGTAGTAAGAGACGAAACGTCGGAAAGTGATAATCCATTAACACGGTCTAAACCCGAAAGTGAAAGTTCTTTATAAACTATGCATTAATTTGTTTGTATACAGTAAGTTTCTATGCTTACAGTTATTGTACAAAAAGTACTTAATAAAATCACCAATCACTAGACTTAGGTCTATAAGTGTAATCAAATAATTTACGATTGAAATCACCAAAAACAATTAAATGTATAATTTATTATCGGCCACTGTAGAATTACAACTCCAACCTGTCAAAAATGTACTGCAGAATAGCGGCAAATTCAAATAAACCTTCTATCAGATCATTCTTAGGATATGCATGGCATAATTTCTAAGAATATTCTTAACAGAAATTTCTTAGAATATGCATTAGAAGAATGATATGAGAAAATTATAAGGATATGTCATGCATGTGCATAGATTATGCATTTTAAGCGCAAGTTTTAAGCATAATCGTAGCATATCTAAAAGTTTATTCTAAGAATATTCCCAACAGAATAATTAGAGAATATTCTTAAATCTTCGGGCTATTTGGGATTGTGGCGATTGATACAATTCTATAGTGCACGAACTCTGTCTGCCAGCAGTGTCATCTCGTAAAATGTTTGTAATCTTTTAAATATGCCAGCCGTTGAATTCGTATACCGGGTGTCCCAAATTTTACTTACCGGCCTATATATCCGTTAGTTCAAAAGCTGAAAACTTAATTAAAAAAAACATATTAAATGGAAAAAAAGTTTTTTTTTAATCTAATACCAAAATATACACCTTGGAACCACCCCAAACCTTTTTTTCAAAGAGAACTCACATATATTTTTAATGATTTTGAAAGCACTGTGAATTCTGAATTCAACAATGTATTACACTTTGTATTTACCTTAAGGGGAAGTAACTAAAAGAAAAAAAATTGGTTTCTTACTCGGAAATTAACTGCCTTTTTACTATCATAAAAATATGTCAAAAAATCGTTTTTTTTTTAAACCAAAAGAACTTTTGATTCTCACATCAAATTTCTCCTATGGAACCACACCTAACTTCCTTTTTAAATATTACCCCTTACGAAAGAAAAATAACAAAGAAATTGAAAAAAAAAATTTAATGTTTTCGTTTTCAAAAAAAAATTGTTTTAAAAAATTATTATTTTTTTTTTTTCAAAAAAAAAGGTTTTTTTATTTTTCTTTCGTAAGGGGTAATATTTAATAAGGAAGTTAGGGGTGGTTCCACAGGAGAGTTTTAATGTGAGAACTAAAATTTATTTTGGATGTATTTAAAATGATGTTTTTAATATATTAAATAACAAAGTTAATATCTGAGTAGGAAATTCATACGCCATATTTTACTTTCCCCAAGGAAAGTCTTGCGTTAGTAAAAAAATCGAAAAAAAAAATATTGCTTTTTTACGTTTCTGGGCGTTTTATATCCAAAAAATATGATTTCCGTCAAAAAAAAATCTGCCTGTGGGTCTGTCTGTGTCCGGAAAATTTGTGACCAGCATAAGTCACGAACACTTCGGGCTAAATAATTCAAATTTGGACCATAGGTTGATTATCCAAAGTTCTAGGCTGGGATTGTTTTTGGTAAAAATCGGATTGGGGTAAGGGGCTAAAATGGGGTAAAAACAATTTTTTTTTAAAACATTTTTGTTTTTAATTTATTTTTCGTTTTACGAAAAAAGCAACTTTTGAAAACAAATTGAAAAATTTTTTTTTTTTTCGAAAAACTTTTTTTCGTTTCCCCTATAGGGGAAAGTATTATTTTGTTGGCAGCATTATTTTATTTTAGCTACTTCCCCTTAAGGTAAATACAAAGTGTAATCCATGGTTGAATTCAAAATTTAGAGTGCCTTCAAATTCACTAAAAAATATATGCGGGTGATATTTGAAAAAAAAAAGTTTGGGGTGGTTCCAGGAGGTGAGTTAATGAGTGGTATGTTTTGGTGTGGAATTTAAAAGTATTTGTGATCTTTTTAAAATGTTTTTTAGTTAAGTTTCTATCTTTTAAAATAACAGAGATGTTGGCTGGGAAGTAAAATTTGGGACACCCGGTATATATTATTTCATAAAAATGTAAATGTAGATACCTTTAAAAAGTAACAAATAGATAATGGTTTTTGTTATTAATTTTATAGACTTGGCTAGTTTTTTTTTTTTTAATTTATGAATGTACCTAGAGGATCTATAGATCCAAAATTAATTTTTTTTAGGAATTAACACATGTGTGTCTTCTGGTCTAGAAATTTAAAAAAAAAAATAATAAATTTTGAGTTTGAAGGTTCGTAAGAGCAAATACAAGGTTTTAAAACTTATATAATCACGGTGCTTTTTGTCCAAAAGTCCAAACCCTGAAATTCCTTTACCATTCGATAGTACCGTCCATTTATATGATTTTCAGCTAAAATTAAAAAAATCTACCGAGCGGTTCGTTTTTAATTAAAAAAAAAATAAATGCTAGACGAGCTGCAAAGACTAAAACAAGGCGTGAACATATGTAATCCTACGCATTCCATTATATACTATTCACAGTATACTGTGAATAGTATATAATGGAATACTTATAAGTGGGTATATTGCATTTTTCCAATTATTAAAAAATAAATAAATAGAAAAACTTAAAAAAAAAATCAACATTTTTTTTAATTCAAAAAGAAAATAACAAAAAATTGTTGAATTTTTTTTTTAAGTTTTTTTATTTATTTTATTTTTTTGAATAATTGGAAAAATGCAATATACCCACTTACTGTGAATAGTATATAATGGAATGCGTATGATTACATATATTCACGGCTTGTTTTACTCTTCGCAGCTCGTTTAGCATTTATTTTTTTTAATAAGAAACGAAGCGCTCGGTAGATTTTTTTAATTTTCGCTGAAAATCATATAAATAGAAGGTACTATCGAATGGTAAAGGAATTTCAGGGCTTAGAAAAAAAAAACAAAAAATACCCCCAAAAATTTTTTTGCTTAAGCTTAAGCACCGTGTAATGTATAAATATAAATTTCAAGCAAGCCTAATTGTTTTAAAACTAATTTTAAAAATCCTAAAATAATTTTAAAAATCTTAAGTTTAAAGTCAAGTTATTAATGATAACCCAAACCATGTTATTACACTGCAAAACATAAATATTTAAGTTTCCAATCATTGATTCTGCATGATAATGTGATTCCACACAGATACATGTAAAATATATATGGTTTTACATGTAATTTTACGTGTATCTGCATGAAATCACATTTAAATATTAATTTTTTACAGTGTACCTATAAGATCTTTGTAAATTATCATGCAGATTGCAAAATCTGTAGTTTTTAATATGTCCATTTAGATAACTAAGGGTCCAAATGTATCAGTTTAGATACTATGAATTTATTGTACAGTTCTTATAAAATTAAATATTCAATATTTAAAAACAAAAAAAAAAATGTTTCAAGAAAAATATTACTTTTTATTTTTATTCATAGGATCCAAAATTAAAATAAAATACATATTATCCATATGGTAGCTAACTTACCATCTTATAAAATATTTATTCTAATGCTCGTGCTAAACTGATTTGGCATAGTCATAGTAGCGCCTCCACCATAATTAAAAATAAAATAAAAGCGGGACAATGCAATGCCTAATCTTCAAGTAAACACTCGGTATACATATGAGAGACAAAAAATATATAAATATTTATTATTAAATATTAATATTATAATTTTATAAGAATTATTTTAAACTATATTTGCACCACTTTATGCACACACCCGTAATCTTAATTTATCAGCACGATCCAATTTTTGAAAACCTAATATAATATACAAACATAATTAGTACCAAAATATTTAATTCTAAATTTTTTAAAAAGTTTTCTTCGTGTTATTAATTGATTAAACATTTTTAAATTTTTATGATAGTTCATATTTATAAATATTCAATTAAAATAAATAAACTATTTCATTCAAATAATTTATATATTGGTTTTATTTACCTAAATAAGATCATTTGAGTACAACTCAACGAACTAATAACTCTTCTCTCTAGAATAGGCATTTAATTTGTAAAAACTGAAAAAAACGTAGCCAACATATACATTTGTCTGTCTTACTCGCACAGCTTTGTTTTAACAGAGACAACAATAACAGTTACTGGTAATTGTTATTGTTCAGGCCGAGATGTTGGCGATACTTTATATTAACGGTATGCGTATTCTAGCAATATAGCAATATTATAAATAGCAATATTGTTTACGCACGTGAATAGACCAACGTTAGGTCAGTACTGACATTTAGCACACTCTTGTTCTTTAGAAAACGCCTAATATCACACTAGTTTGATATGTTCATATCACCCTAGTGTGGTATTTATGTATGGAGGGTTGCCTAATTTTATTTAGATATTTACCTCGTAGATTCTACGAATTTTATTCACCTTGTTTTAAATGCCATTTTCCACCTTTCGCCATAACCTTTTTTGATATATTTTATGTTTTTTAATCCAAATATTTCTGTTTTTTCATGTCAAAAATAGAAACTATAGTTATAAAGTTAGTAACAGTAAAAATAGTAACGTTACTATAGTAAAATATAAAATATATTTTGACTGTTACTGTCTAGATTTTATAAAAATTACTTAATTTTGATTTAGTTACCTTACATTTTATAAAAAACATCAAAATACACACTGTTTTTCTTATGAAATGTAAAACAGTACAATTTTAAAATACAGTAATTACTGTCTTATATGGCAGCATAACCACAGAAATCTTATTTAACTATAGTTAAATTATATTTCTGTGGTTATGCTGCCATATAAGACAGTAAAATTGTACTGTTTTATATTTGCTATAACAAACGGTCAACAGCTATACATATATGTACCATAATAATACCTATATTGTATTAAATATAAAACCAAGAAAACTAAAGGTAAATAAAAATCATATATCCTGTTTGATATATAAATTTGTATACTATTTATTATTATGTTGTGCTTTGCTTTTCTTAAAAACTAATAAAAAAATTGGAAAATTTTAAAATAAGAACCTCATATTTTTTCGGGATCGTAGGTAAAAATAGTATACATTATGTAACTCGTTGGAAAATGTATTTCATACACTCTCGCATACATTCGTGGGGTTTCCTCACTCGTCTGGCGGCTCGTTCGTAAACCTTCCCACTCGCTTGAAATATGTCACTTTCCACACTCGTTATGTAATATATTATTTCCGCGCCAGATTATTTAAACTGACCACTGTGTAACGCAGCCAGAATAAATGACCTTGTTCAAATTCGTATAGTTTTGCCATCTAGCGGGAGGAAGACGATAACCAGATTATTTTTTTTCACAAAATTACAGGTTTCTTTTTAACTATTAACTTACAAAATAAAGATGTATATTTCTACAATCTAAAAATTTTACCATCTCGCGGTCAGTAGTGTAAATAACGACGTCGAAGATTAGATTTCTTTTCATATCGACATCTATTAACATAACACTTAACTTGACGTATAAACACGTGTTTGTCAAAATTCCTAACCTAAAAAACTCTTTGTGACAGTCCAAATACAAAATTACAAAATGGGTAAAAAAGGGAAAAAGGGACGTTCAGTCCGAAAAAATCCCAACGTAACTGGTGAAAGTGAGGAATTGGTTCAGGCCCCTCATTCATTTGTCATCCACAGAGGCCTACCAGGTGGAAGTACCTCACAACTTACAAAGGACTTTAGAAGAGTTATGGAGCCATATACAGCCTCATCCTTAAAGGTATGTAATAATTTAAAACAACTTTTTAATTATTTTACAAATAACTATGTAATCTGGTTACCGCTTATCTAAAAGGAACCAATCGACATTATTAATGAAATTTTGTAAGGCATGGGAATAGGTTCTTTAGGCTTAGTACAACCTATTCCATGCATAAGAAAATTTCGTTAAAAATGATGCTTGGTTCCTTTTAGATAAGTAGTATCCATCTATGCTAGTAAATGGTCTTCATAAACAGTTTTTTTAGGAAAGGAAGAAAAACACCATAAAGGACTTTGTATCAATTGCAGGTCCATTACATGTCTCACATTTATCCATATTTTCCAGAACGGAAACTGGCATGTTTTTAAAAATATGCAGGTTACCTAGAGGTCCTACCTTGTCATTTAAAGTCCACAACTTCTCATTATCTAGAGATGTTGTCTCATCATTAAAAAAACAACTAGTTGTTGAAGAAGCTTTTAAAAATTCACCTTTAATTGTCTTGAACAGTTTTTCTGGAGAAGGTTTACAGATGAAACTTATGGCATCAATGTTTCAAAATATGTTCCCAACCATAAATCTTACCAGTGTTGACTTAAACAATGTTAGACGATGTGTTATGCTGAATTATAACCCTGCCAATAAGTTAATTGATTTTAGGCATTATGTGATTAAAGTTGTGCCTGTGGGGGTTTCAAAAGGAGTTAAGAAGGTTGTTCAGGGAAAGGTACCAAATTTAGCTAGATGTGAAGATATTGCAGATTTTTTCACAAAGTAAGTCCCTTATAAGAAATTTGTTAAAGTATTTGTTTGCATGTTATTCAGAATTCAAAGCTGAAACTTTCAAATTGAAAGTTAATTAATTAATAAAATATTACCTAATTAAACCCTTAGGTTAAAACAATTAAAAATTATTATGAAGCTGAAGTTTGCAACGTTTTTTTGCAACTAAAATCAAATTGTCTATTAAAGCACTTATTCCATAACACGTCTTTAGCGCACTAGTACTTTAGAAAACTCGCCACAAGCGGCTTGTTTTCTAAACTTGTACTCGTGTGCTAAAAACGTATGGTATGAAACTAGTACTTTAATATACTATTTAAATTTTCGTTGCAAAAAAACGTTGCAAACTTCAGCTTCATAAATTATTGCAAATGCTAATTTAAATTTCTTATTCAAATTGATTCTTTTTATACAATTAACCCATTAAGGACGGACCGACTTTCTTTATTCCTTCTTTATTGGGTAGATTCAAGGGTAGTCATGAAGAGTCCCAAATAAGCTTAAAGCTTGTCGCGCGCTTCTGCGTAGGACGGCAGCCGTCCGAAGCTGTTGCATAGAAAGTAGTACATGTACGGCAGGCAGCCCTCAATGTCGGTTTTGAAAACCATACCGGTAAGCCAATCATCCTTAATGGGTTAAATAATATGCAAAAAAAAAGATTTGCATGAAAAAAAAAACAGGCCATCTGTCCATTCAGAAAATTTTAATACCCTGATGACTTGAAAACATTTTGAGATAAAGATTTGTACCATAAGTTTCTCAAAATATTCAACTGGGATAATTTTTATTAAAAACCGCGCGGGGTGCGTAAAAGCTTTTTGATTTTTTTTGTATTTTTTCCAATTTCATTTTATCTATTTTTTTTGTTAAATTTTGGGGCCAAATATTGTTTTGTTGGCAGCATTATTTATAATAATTGTATTTTATTGCCATTATTTTGTGCTGTAAAAACCCTCTCAGCTCCAAAGCGAGAGAACGCGAGAAAACAGCGACGTTGATAATACTTCTGATGTTATAAATGATTATTTTTTATTTTAGATCAGGTATGCTGTCAGAAAGTGAAGCAGAAGATGACCCTAACAATCATGTGACCCTTTCCCAAAAATTAATCTCAAGAGGTAACATAGAATCCGGAAAATCAGCCATAAGACTGACTGAATTGGGGCCCAGGCTTACACTGCAATTGATCAAAATTGAGGACGGATTATTGGATGGCGAGGTTCTCTATCACGATTTGATACACAAGACAGAAGAAGAAAAAGCAGAGATTGCTAGACTAAGAGAAAAGAAAAAGTAAGTTTTTACACCCTTTCCGCTACTAAATTTAGTAAAATCTCCGCTGAGAAGTGTAACAAACCTGTAGGCCAAATTAGAGGTCATTAGGTCAAAGCTTTTTTGAGTTATGGTGCTCAAAAATTTTCTCGGACAGACATATTTTTTTTTCGCGGAACTCAGTTTTTTTTAATATAAAGCGACGTTCTAAACGAGAAACAAAAAAAAGCAATAACAAATTTTTCAACAACTTTTTACTAGAGTACTAGAGTACGTACAATGGTTGAACCTCTACAAAATATTTTTATACGTTCTTCCGAGATTTTTGTGTGACTTCCGAGATTTTCATCAAAAGAATCTATGATTTTTTAACTTTTTGGAAGATTTGTGTGATTTCTGAAAAATCTTGTAGAAAATTACTGAGGTTTTCGAGATTTTTGACAAAATTTTTGATTGATTTAAAAAAACTTCTTACTTCTCATAGTGGTTCAAGTTGAACCGTTCAACCTTTTAAATAAGGCCGAGCTTAGCCAACCGCATATGCGGTCGTTTAATATTTTATAGTTGACATCCGCAAATGTAAAAGGATAGGGAGTTTTCGGTTGTCCAATTTTTAAATTGGAGAACCGCAAATTATAAACATAACCTCATTTTTTTTTGTTTGTGGTGTTAAATGTCTCCTAGCTATGAGTGAAATACATTTAAATTCTAAGTTTTTCTCCTTTGAGGAACTAAATAATAGTATAATAGTGTATGAAAAAGAACATTTTGTTGAACTATATAAAAGACACTCAAACACAATAGAAACCCAAACCAAACCATTGCTAAGTTAAACCAGCGCTTCCCATTAAAAAAAAACACCAAACCAGAAAACTACCAAACCAAACCATTGTTAACGTAAACCCACGCCTCCTATAAAAAAAAAACACCAAACCAGCAAACTACCAAACCAAACTATTTTTAACGTAAACCAACGCACCCATTAAAAAAAACACTAACCAGAAATTCGTGAGTATTTTAACTATTTTTTATTATAAAATTTCAACAATTATTTTATTATATTTATTAATTTTCAGAGAATAGTATTAAGCAACCAGTTATATATCTCAATGTATAAATACTTGCCTACGCTTTGAGAGCCACTGAAATCAGATCTTCGGCCGTAATACCCACCTAAAAATTGTTATATTATTATTATAATTAACGTGAAAACAGTTATTCCGTAGCAGATGTAGCCTGCAGAGACCGTATTTTATATTTTGTTAAAATATAATAGTTATGGTACCGAGAATTAAATAAGATATATAACAATGTTGTAATAAATATTTTTTAATTTGCGGATGTAAACTCTTAAAAATTAGACAACCGCATATGCGGACGAGAACTGTAGAACATTACGGGACCGCATTGCTGTTGGCTAATCACTTCGTTTAAATAAAGGTCCGTGTAAAGAGTATAAATAAATAAATAATAAACGCAAGATCCTTTAAGGAAAATAAAAATTTTATTATTTTTTTTTAGAAAACTAAAGGAAAAGCGTAAAAGGATACAAGAAGACAACACAAAGAGAAAAGAATACGCGAAACAAGACTTGAAAGAAAAATCGCTAAAGGGAATGCAAAAAGGAAAAACCGAGACAGATGTTCAAATGAGAAAAGCGTCGAGGGAAGCCCGAGCAGAAAATCCTGAAGAAGAAGACGACGATGCCGAGTACTACAGACAGGAAGTTGGTGAAGAACCAGACAAAGGTAATTATAATTACTACTTAAATTTATTCGAGGTGATTTTCCTCGCCAACAAAGAACCGCGCCGCATTTTCCGAGCGAACATTTTTCGCAAAAAAATACCGTACCGTTATCTTGAGTGACTTGACTACGATTTTAGACTTCTATGTTCAATAAAAAAAAAGTTTGTGAAGCGATATAAAAATAAAAATTGGGAAAATATGCCAAAGATATTTCTATTATAAAACGTATTCGAGAACGTATTTATTCACGCATAGCAGTGGTCCCAGGAAAAGAAGTGATAAGTCTGTTTTTTTTTGCATCGCTTTTTTTTTCTCCGCTGATTACGGAAAAAATAGTGAAAAATCTAAAAAAAAATTAGCATAGTTCAAAATTTTTCAAAAATGTCCGATTTAGCTGAAATTCGGTGTAAAGGCTTCTTAATCTTAATGCGGGCCAATACCCAGAAACTTAAAATTCAAAATGACGGAATAAATATAGGCGATTTATTTTTAATAATAATAATGTCGTTTATTGCATAATCTATACAAAAGGCCATTGACCGAAGTCCTTCAGCCCATATAACATAATAAATTTAAAATAAATCAATTTTAACAAAAAATAAATAATAAAATGCATATAAAAAAAAAAAAAAATTGGATTTAGTAAAAATAAATAAAAATATTAGTAACAGTCTTTAGTTTTTGAGATCATTCAATATCTGGAAAAGTGTTCTTTCTGGAAATCTCGCACGGGGAGGGTTTTGGTTCCGAGGGATACAGAAGCTGCTTAATGTGGATTGATTAAACTCGGATAACGCAAATTTCTTGGAAAGCTCTTGAAGGCGGGTGGTAACTGAAATAGTGACTGTCATATCAAGCAGTAGCGCATTGGATGGTCTGTGCAGTGGATTAGTGTGGTTCCTGATTTTGGTAATTTTTCTTAATGCGGAGGGATTTATTTTTAAAATTTTCAAAATTAACAAAAATATGACACAAAACAAAAAATTATGAAGACTTCAGCCTATTCTTATGGGTTATTTTTCTTATATGTACTAATAATTACCGTAAAATTTTGATGATTTTATACTGGCCCTTTTTTTAAATTTAATTTTTTAAAAAATGTATTAAAAATTTGGCAAAATATGAGTAATTTTTCTGTTCTAAACAAAATTACAGATTTAATAGGAAAAACTGTTTAGTCCCATACATATGTAATTATTTTAGGCTAATTTAAGAGAAATAAAAAAATCGCCCATATTTATTCCGCCATTTTAAGTTTTTATGTATAGGTTTGCATTAGGATTAAGTAAGATAAGATAAGATAAGATATTTATTTATTCTTTAAGGCCAGTAGCATAGAACATGTCAGTTTACAATATAACAAAAAAAAAATACAAGAAACACAAAAATAAAAATAAACAAATAGACAAAATAAATACAATGAGTTACCTAAAAACTATCATTTAAAATGTTAATCATTAAAAAACTCCAGCATTGTGTAATATGCTTTTTCTTTTAGAATTCTTTTTAGTTTGGCTTCAAATTTCTTTGGTGGAAGTTCCCGTATTTCTGTTGGTAAATTGTTATAAATTTTCAGTAGTTGGTATGTAGCATTTTTTTGAATCATGGTGAGTTTTGGTGTTTCTTGGTTTAAATGTTCTTTCCCTCTTGTATGATAATTGTGCTTAAACTCAAAGTGTTGGAAATCTGCATAATTCTTTTTGACAAAAGTAGCACTTTCTAGAATGTAGATAGACGGAAGTGTTAGTATGCCACTATTTTTAAAAATTGGTACACATGTTTCGTTGTATTTTAAATTAAAAATGATTCGTATACATTTTTTCTGTAGAATGAAGACTCTTTCAATATCGCAACTGTTTCCCCAGAAAATAACACCATATCGCAGCTTCGAATATACATACGCATAGTAAGCGGTGATGCATGTATCTCTATCTACCGTATTTGTGAGAACCCTTAAGGCGTAACTAAACACACTCACTTTTTTGCATACATCATCTATTTGATCTTTCCAGTTTAAATGGCTATCGACGATAATTCCCAGAAATTTGGTGTGTTCTGTAGAATGTATTATATTATTTGTAACTGTCAAGCTTAATTTTGTATTACTTCTACACGAAAACTTTACTATCTCTGTTTTATTTACATTAAGTTTCATGTTGTGTTGTAGAAACCAGGTTTCCAATTCTGTTAAAACATTTAGTAATTCGTTTTGCAGTAGATGTATGTTATTTTTACGTACTACTAGTGAAGTGTCGTCTGCAAATAATACTGTTTCATTATCCGTTATATCGGGAAGCTCGTTTATATAGATGATAAAGAGAAGAGGTCCAAGTATACTCCCCTGTGGAACGCCCGTCTTTATCTGCTTATAACTGGAGTATTTGTAAGTACCATCTTTCGTTGCTATTTTTATACATTGCTTTCTATTTGTCAAATATGATTTAAGTAGTTCGTATGCTACCTCGTATCCCATATCTGAAGAGTTTCTGTAAAAGTGTTTCAATATTAACACAATCGAAGGCTTTTGAAAGGTCAGCAAAAAGACCTGCCACATCTTCACCATTGTTTATTCCTTCGATTATTTTCTGCAATATTTGGTAAATTGCTCTGCTCGTAGATCTTCCTTTGACAAATCCATTTTGTTTTGTTGTAATTATATTACACCTGACAAAGAAATCAAAAAGTCTTTTTTGAATTATTTTTTCAAATACCTTTGAAATATTTGATAGCAGGGAAATAGGCCTATAATTTTCTTCTTTGTGTTTTTCTCCTTTTTTGTATATTGGAATTATTTGTGCTATCTTTAGACTATCCGGAAAAACACCTTCTTGGAAACATAAGTTAATAAGATATGAAATAGGTATAGCTAGCTGTTCAGCAGATCGTTTTAAAAAAGTAGAGGATATATCGTCGTACCCTACAGAGTTTGTATTTTTAAGAGATATTATTGTATTAAATACTTCATGTGGGTCTGTGGGATGTAGGTATATTGTAAAGAAGACTTTGTACCAAATGTCAGAGAATAATATAAAGAAAGTAAAAAATCAGGCCTGTATAATGACTTTTTTACAGTAATTATTAGTTCAAAATCAGCGGTGCAAAAAATGGCCGTATGCAAGAAAACAGACATTTGTCACTTTTTTTCTGGGACCACTGTGTGGCGCCCTCTATAGGGAATAAACACGTTTTGTAAAAAAAAAATTTTTTAAACGATAAATAATAATATAGAGCATATTATATTATATACAGTAAAACGATATGCAACTGAAAGAAACTGTGGTATAAAAGCACGTGCGGACATATGTTAAGATCGATTTTGTAAACAGCAGCAAAAAATACAGATGGATTTTATTATAAAAAATAATAATATAATTAATATTTATATATTTGGTAATGTACTTAGTTTTTCCAGGCTTTGTTGCTGCCGAAAAATTTTGACACTTGAAAAATGTCAATAGATCTTATTATAGTTTATATTATATTATTTGAAAAACCTTGAGATCAAAATTTTCTCCACTCCAATCTTATATTTATTTTTAATCGATCTTCCTCCATGGTGAATCAACCCATTTTTTAATGTATTGAATAACTGGCATCCCCTCAACTTTGTCTAACTTTTCAAAGTCAGGAATGCAATTCTGTCGCACGTTACGCAGCGATTTATTTTTAGTTCAATAAAAATTTTCCCCCCAGGTCACACTTCGTCACAAATGCCTGACCCCTCCCGCCCTAAAGGTGTGACGTAATTTATCGACGACCCCTTACTTAATCAAGCGCGTTTTTTGATAAAATTTTGCTCAATTTTTTTTGGAAAAATATCTTCAATAATGTCGGTTGGTTTGCGAAATTATGCGTTACATATTTAAAGTATGACCCCTAATAATATAATACGTCCACCCCTAAAATTAAAATTAATTTTCATTCGATAAAAACGAAACTGGTGATTTATATAATTTTACATTGGCTATAAAATGACGGATTTATTTTTGTTTTGTTTCGCTTCCGCTTTCATCGGAAGTGGCATAAATATATTTTTTTAACGAAAACTTAAATAAAAAATGACATTACCTGTCAAAAATTGACAAGTACACATGCTTGCTCTCAGAATGGATTTCTGATCGAAATATGTAAAAATATACAGGGTGTTCCAAAAGTAAAAAAAAAAAACAATTATGCCACTTCCGGCAAAACCGGAAATGAAATAAAAATATTAAATCCATTTCGTTTTTATCAAATAAAAAATAATCTTAATTTTAGGGGTGGACATAAATAAAATATCCAGTATATTAACTAAATAACTATTTTTATTTTCAGATCTGTTCCAATCCAGGCCCCAAGGAACCAAAAGGCCAGGGGGCTTTAAAGGATTCAGAAATAAGAAACCTAGGTTAGAAAATGGTGACAACAGTCAGCCATACCATAAAAACAACAGTGACAAACCATTTAACAAATATAAAAAAGATGATAGGTTTGGCAAAGACAAATTTAAGAAAGATGGTAAATTTGGTAGAGATAACAAATTTGGCAAAGATAAGTTTGGAGGAGATAAAAAATTTGGTAGAGATAATAAATTTAGCAGAGATAACAAATTTGGTAGAGATAATAATAGAGATAATAAATTCAATAAAGGAAAAAAGTTTGGTGGTAAAAAACAGGACAAAACAAATTCACAAAACAGAGACCATAGACCAATTGGTGGTAAATTTGGAGGGGGGCATTCGAAATTAAATAAAGGTAAATTTAAGGGAAGGGGTAGAAATTAAGATTAAAACTATGTTAAAATATGATTTATTTTAAAGAAATATTATTTAATTACAATGTTTTATAAAAATCTTTACTTATACTTAAATAATAAGTTATCACCTGAAATTAAATGTTTTTGAAAATAGGTATTACAAAATAACTAAGTTATAATGACTTGGTAAATTAGGTATAGGTAAATAATCCATGAGAAAGTTAAGAGATGAAACACCTCGGTCTGGAAACGATTTTTAGCTCAACTTTCATGTTCAGTTTTAAGTTTAGTTTTTAAATTTAAATTACGCGCGCGAAAACTTCCGTTTTCGCAACGACAGGTGGTTCGCGCAGGCGCAATCATCGACCTCTTAGATGTCGACTTTAAAACCGCGACGGACGCGTCTTTCAGCAATTTTGAGTTATAGTGGAATTTTAATAGAAAATAATTAGTTCGCAACGCATAAATCATAGTTCCCAATCCTACACACATTAAACGATCCAAACAGAGGAATACAACACCACACCAGGCCTGGATGAAGACATCATACATTTCCTCGTGAGTAACCTTTATTCCTTAATTTCTTGAAATCAGCACATAATTATGGTCCACTTGCTAGTTATCATCAATAAACATTTCATATTCCCCAAGTTTTTTTTCCATATTTTAATTATTTAGAGCTTTGGCATCTTTTTGAGACCAAATTTTAAAAAATCAATCGATGCGTTTTTGAGAAAAACGATTTTCGTTTTTTTAACAAAAAAATTACATATTTAATTTTTTTTTGGATATTCAGATTTTACGTCAAAAAGTGAGACAAAAAGTTTCTATGAACGTTTGTGTTAAATGCCTTCTTAGGGGAGCTAGAAGACGTTTAAGGGACATTTTTAGAATATTATTCACTTCATAACTCAGGAACGGTTTAATTTATTGACTTGAAATTTTTACTGTAATATCCAACCAATAAACATTATCATTTTATGGCATAAAAAAATTAAATATTTAACCAGGGGCAGACTTACAGTTTTACATATAAATTATGAGGCGCCCATTATCTACACCCCTGGTCAAAAAATTAATTTTAATAAAACGTTAAATGTTTACATTTATTGGTTCTATAGTTCAGGAAAAATTTCATGTTAATAAGTTAAACCGGTACTGAGGTATGAAGTGATAAATATTCTAAAAATGCCTTTTAAAAGTACGCTAGCTCCCTTAAAAAGCAATTTAGCTCAAACGTCTATAGAAATTTTTTTCTCAATGTTTGACATAAAATCTGAATAATATTCAGATAATATTTAGATATTATCTAAAATAATTTTTAAATATATCATATTTTTTTTGTTAAAACAAATGAAAATCGTTTTTCTTAAAAACGTATGGATAGATTTTTTTAAATTTGGTCTTAAAAAGATGCAAAAGCTCTAAATAATTAAATTATGAAAAAAAAACTTGGGTTGTATGAAAATTGAACTAAAAATCGTTTCCCGACCAGGATGGAAACTAAGCAAGTAGATTTTTTGTGTGAGCAATAAAAGATCTTAGTGTTGAAAAGTATTTAACACAGATTTTAATCTATCAGACCTTTCTTCATAGCATATATTCTATTTTCTTCTCTAAGTTTAGCTTCCCTCATTCTTCTTTCTTCCCTAGTTTCATCCCGTGCTTCGTAATATTTTTCCCGGAAATCGGTTATTTGGCTTTGATAATTTAGTTCTGCGGTTGAGGGTTCCCGAGTTTTTTCAAACGTAAGCAGTCGTCTTGATGTTATTCTACTTAAGGTTTGTTCACAATTTGCTACCAGTTTTAGGCATGGATGGCTTGGTAAACCTGTTTCGGAGTAGTCTTCCCTAAAATTAATGTCATATTTAATTGATATAAAAAATAGCCTAGGTAAAAATATATAAGCAACACGTGCAAAATTCATTTACGCACTCTGCTATTTTTAAATACGAATTAATTGTCGTTGCGTTTTACGTTCGCAACTATGCGTTTTACTTTTGTAGAAAAAATAGTGTTTGTTACTCGAACGGAAAGCTTTTTTTACGCTCTATCAATAAAAGTAATAAAAGTTAAAAATACTCTGTATTACTCTCAATTTATTTAATATTCTATTAAACACAGTTACGTAATATACTATTACATTATAGTATATTCAATGAGCGTATAATAATTGCTATTAATCAATAAGGTTGAATTTTGAGACACGAGCCGAAAGGCGAGTGACCTAATCCCGAATTATTAATAGCTATTATACGCGAGTAGAATACTATAGTTTATCGTTTTAAATTTTAAACGATTTATTTTTACAGACTCGTGATTAATAGGCCTATTAATCACGGCCGTGGATGAAATATTTTTATATTTTTATTTCAAGACTTGTGCGTAAATAGTACTTTATGATACAAGGGCGAAAAGTACTGTTTTTAGGGCGATTAATCGCCCTAAAAACAATTTTTGTCCGTGTATCATACAGTATTTTTTATTTAATTGTAATATACTAATCCATTTCTATGGCTTGGTTCTAAAAGGGCCAATGTCACTTTGTCAATAGCAGCGTTTTACGTCAAATCTGATGTAATATCTTGAAAACACTGCCATTGACAAAGTGACATTGGCCCTTTTAGAACCAAGCCACAGATTCGTTGAACTTTTCCTACGTGTTTATCATAAAAGTGGCGCTTTTAGTTACAATCGAATAAAAAAACTATTTTGCATTTCATTTTGCAATTATTTAAATATCTTGCATTTACCTGCAAATCGGAAACCAACATACAACTCTGCCACCAATTTTTAAATGTTTGGCAGAAAATTTGAGCAAGTCACTGTAAATATTGCTGATTCCATATTCTATTTTGGAGGGAAAATGGGCCTCTAAATGTTCATCTTTTACCTTGCAGTTGTTTTTTTCTGTTCCAATTTTTTCTGTTGATTCCCTTATTCCATATGGAGCTGCAAATATTGTAGAAACACTGGTCTTAAAGTTGGAATATCTATTGGTAGATGGCAGTTTCTAATATTGCCGGTAAATTATGGGAGGATTGGTGTAGTGGACTACCGCGTCGTACTTGACGAGTTTACCACCCAAAATAGCGTGAGTTCAATTCTCACCGGCGCCGATGCCTTTTTCAGTTAATTAATAATTGAAATTATTAATAATTAAAGCTGGTGGTTCCCTCTACTACTAGCCCACACAAGTCCTGGACTTGGGGGATGCTTAATTAAGTAGAATAGTACGAGGTTAAACAAAAATGTAAATGTAAATATTTAAACAGCTCATCATGTCGCACTTTTGAGATTAGCTGAAGTCTAATTTTTGTTGGCGTGTTGGTTTCTGTTTAGTCAAAAGAAGTATCCTAATTTTTTTCGTTGAAAAATAAAATTATGTGCAATATAGGGTTAAAATCTATTTAAATACTATTTTCTCATTTTTTTTGTTGATTTTTACTTTCTCATAAAAGAAAGTATTGTGATAGAAAAAAACTTTTTTTATTGCTTAAATCATTTTATTTTTTCCTGAAACGTCAAGAAAAATCAAAATAAGTATAAAAAAAAAATATGTCTGTCAGTCTGGATCCACGATAACTTAAGAACTCTTTGAGCTAGCGACTTGAAATTTGGTATACAGATGTATTTTTATATTATCTTGGACAAGTTCGTATTTGAGCAAAATCGGTTGGGCGAAGGAGGCTAAAAGGGGGGTTAAATTTTTTTTTTGGTCTTATTTTTTTTAATACGTACAATAGAAAATCAAGTTATTAACCACATAAAACGTTAAATAAAACTACACAAAAAATGTTATTATCATTTTTTTTTTCAGCGCTACACAAAAAAAATTACATAATTTTTTCCATGACCCTCCCCCCCCCCTCCCCAAAATGTAATAAATTATATCTGGACATATTTTATTTATGAGAAAGTATTCTCGCTCATTCGAGACGGCTGGTTATTTTTCTATTAACTTACGGTCTGTTATTATAGCGTCAAATCGTACGTTATCGTTCCAAAACGGCGTGGAAAAATCATTTATCAAAACATCCAAATATTTATGTTCCAAATTATATTGTTTCATGTTTGCTTTAATACTTTCATCTTTTTCTCTCACCTAAAAAAAATAATAAAAACGGACAATTTTTACATTCTTCAAGGAACGACTTGCATTAGTATTTAATTTCATTTTTTTATTGCTTTTTTATGTTTTTTTGAAGCTTTATATGCAAATAAAATAATTCTGGGAAAAAAATATCTGTCAGTAGGTATATGCGGGAAAATTTGTATCCACGATCCTCGAGAACACTTAGATCTAAAGACTTCTAGTTTGGAACATAGATTCCTTATCCAAAGTGTTCGGCTGCATTTGGTTTTGGCAGAAATCGTGGAGGAGTCAAACGAGGGGCTGACCGCGAGGAAGTCTTTTGTACAAGCCAGAGGAACTCTGGAGGAACTCCGAGCAACTCTGGAGGAACTCCGAGGAACTCTTTGCAAAACTCTCTTGTACAAATTTCAGACGCGGTCAGAAACAATTATTACTTATTACCCATGCGGATTAACGTTTTTATTTTCAAACTAGATGAGCCGTTACAAACACCCTATCAAAACATTCTACCTATGGGCGCCATTTTTTTTGCAGGGGCGCCATGTTTGGTAGAAACTGTCTTGGATAAAGCTTTTTTACATGAAGGTAATTTTGGGGCGCAAATTTTTCGAAGGGGCGCCAAGTTTGGTAGAAACCGTCAGGGACAAAGCTTTTTTCATGAAGGTGTTTGGTAGAAACCGTCAGTCAGGGACAAAGCTACAAAGCTTTTTTTTCATGAAGGTAATATTGGGGCGCAAATTATTGTTTTGAATGGGCGCCAAGAGTGGCAGAAACCGTCAGGGACAAAGCTTTTTTTCATGAAGGTATTCTTTGGGCGTCTACTTCTTTTTTTGTAGGGGCGCCAAGTTTGGTTGAAACCGTCAGGGACAAAGCTTTCTTTTTTGGCAGTAGTGCTTTAGCGGTAATTTCTACGGCTTATTTGCCAAAAATTACCCCTTCCAGAGAGGAACACAGGAGGAACTCCCAAGGAACTCTAGAGGAACTCCGAACGAACCCTGAGGAACTCTTTTGTACAAATTTCAGACGCGGTCAGCCTCTCGGAGTCAAAGGAAAAAGAAAAATAATTTTTTGGGTTTTCAAAATAAATGTTTATCACAAATCGTCCCAAAAGAAAACATCCTGACTGGCTCCTGTTTTACGCTTTACATAATATTAGTATTAATAAATTTTTTCTTTTTTATTCTTCAGAATATAATTAAAACTTTTTTTTTTATTCGTGAGGTGATATCATCCTGATATAGTCGGTGTGATAGTTAAAATAAAATAAAACTTGGTGGATATTATCATACACCAAAAGATTTATTTGTTGAAATAAACTAATTAAACGGCTGATGCATTTTGAAATTTAAAAATGTCATCTTCCGAGGCTTATCCAGGGACTTTTGAGAGACAGAAATTGACAAGTAAGCGAGAAACAGTTTTATAGAAGTTTTACACGCAGACACCGCTGAAATTAGGGCCCCCATATCGAATTGTGAGGTTAGAATCACCACCTGGTAAATTTTAAGGTTAAGTGACACGTCATTTTGGGGCCACAATTTTAACAGTGCTTGTGTGTGATTGATGCTTCCGAAGTTGCCGTATTCAGGATATTTCAGAGTGAGTACCCATTAATATTTTCGTGACATGATTTTATTTTTTTTTGATGTGGCCGCGTTCGAACCGGGGACCTTGTGGTTAAAAGCCGGGCGCTGTGCAATAGAGTGGGTCGAAAAACAAAAAAGTTTTCGGATTAAGATCTAATAGCAAAAAAAACTTGTAACACATCAAAAAAACACGTTTAAAAAAAAATTGGTGCAAATTCATTTAATAACTTAGGAGCGCAAAGAACAAAAAGCTTTTATCTTTTTTTAAAAAACGTGCAACTTTTCAACACGTTAACTTGAAAACGGTTTAAGATAAAGACTTAAAAATTTAAAAATAGGTTTTTAAACTCAAAATTTGATATCGATTTAAAAAAAAAAAATTGATGTACCACAAGTGGGAAAAAAGGGGCAAAATTTTTTTTTTGCAATTACGTTTTTAGTTTTAAAGTTAGGTATATAAAGTTGCATATCAATAAAAAGGTCTTTTAAAGACCTACAAAAACGTTTATATTCATTTTTTATGTAAATGTTACCGTTTTCGAGATATTTAATAAAATAAATAAATAAATATAGGAAAAAAATAAAATGTTACTTTATTGGTTACGTACTTAAATATAACAGAAAAAAAGACAACTTTCGAGTTCAACAACAGTCATATATAAAAGCTAACAAAATTTTTATGAGATGACACTACTGGCAGGCAGACTTCGTGCACTATAGAATTCTTTCAATCGCCTCAATAGTGCTTAATATATACCTACATTTTATTATAATAGATTTCTTAGTACACGGAGTACGCCTGCCAGCAGTCTCATCTTGTAAAACTTTTGTAAACTTTTAAATATGGCTGCCGTTGAACTCTTTTATATAACAATTTTGTTTATATAAAAAAATAGCCTACTGTATGAAATATTTCAAATTTATATTTCCTAAACAAAATTTAAAATTTAGATTTTGTGTCAAATTTTTTTAGGGTAGAACGTGATAATAACGTGGTTCTAATAACACCATCTCTTTTCTGGTAGCCACAAACTTGCTTGGATACTGTCGTGACCAATTTCACACAACGTTCTACCGCCTGTGTGTGACAAGGAATTTTTAAAAAATCCCATTTTGTTATAGACTTTGTTAGCAAAAGATTTTCAATTTCTTTTGTAGATACACTATTTAAAATTGGAGGTGAACAAAAGTGGGATGTAAAGTCAATTAAATCTGTATAATCAGTTGCTTTAAAATTTAATTGAGGACATATAAATATACGCACTGATTTGCATTCTTTTTGCCTTGATTCTAAAATTTTCTTATATGCAATATCCCTTTTTTCTACTCTTTCGTCTAAATCCTCCGTCATGTATCTTGTTGATTTAATTAAATTAAATATGTGCTTTGACCCGTCTTTTATTAAAGGATTTGTTTTAATTTGAAACCACATTGGCATATAAGATCTCATAATAAAATGTAGGTACAGTTAAATAGCATTTCACATTTACAAGCTGTAATGTCAAAAAGACTATTCTTCGCTGTATCTTTAAATTTTTTTGCCTTTTCAATCCAAAAAGCCTTATTTTTATCTCTGTTATAACTTTTCATTATACTTTTATATTTACCAAGCTTCCACCATTTGTTCAACTCTTACTTGTGACACTAGAGGAACATTAGCTCTCTCATAAGCTTTACAAACTTTTTCCGCCACTATTTTATGTATTGTAGAATTATTATGTTTTTTTAAATGTATTTTCGTTTTACCTTTTTCTTCCAACCAACATCTTATTACGTCTTCGTAAGTCGGGAGTCTGTATGAAATTAAGTCCTTGGAAACACCAAAAATAGGACACACACTTTTACTAGTTTTTCCCATGACAAAACTTTTCAAAATAATTAAAAAACTAATATTAATTTAACAGATAAATTTTACACGAATGCTTTCCGACAGGTCTTGTAAGAACGAAAAACAATTTTATAATGTCTTAACTCTCAATGTTCACTAGTTAATTGCAAAAATGAAGCAAGTTTAAATAATTCTAAGAAATAGATATTAAAAGTTCTTTTTATTGACTCTCGTTTTAAAAATTTTCATTAAAATTTTTTTTAATTTTCTGCGAAATAAGTGGTGCACTCGAGTGTTAGCAATTCTAAGAATTAATAAACCCTAATAGGATATAAGTAAATATGTATAGTCTTGTTTTAAATACTAGATTTGGCTTTCTTTTTCCCAAATTTTGTTATATTTTAAAAATGATTATCATAGTATACATTATTTTTTTTTTTTGGAAGACTATTGAACCCTTACGCCATCTATCGGTCAATTATTTTCAATTATTATTATTAATTAAAATTTGGTACTGTTTACGTAATAAAA
Source organism: Brachypterus glaber (assembly GCA_958510825.1). Lineage (NCBI taxonomy): Eukaryota > Metazoa > Arthropoda > Insecta > Coleoptera > Kateretidae > Brachypterus > Brachypterus glaber. Next base: position 14,584,131 of record OY294047.1, on the reverse strand, counting down.
TAAAATTTTATTTTTTTCCCTATGTTTTCTTCATTTATTTTCTCAAATATCTCGAAAACGGTAATATTTACACCAAAAATTGATATAAACTTTTTTGTAGGTCTCTTCAAGACCTTTTTATTGATATATAATTTTATATACCTAACTTTAAAACTAAGAACATTATTGCAAAAAAATAAATTTTGCCCCTTTTGTCCCACTTGTGGGACATCAATTTTTTTCAAAAAAAAATCAATATTAAATTTTGAGTTTAAAAATCTGTGTTTCAATTTTTAAGTCTTTATCTTAAACCATTCTCAAGTTATCCTGTTCTTAATGTTGCACGTTTTTTAAAAAAATAAAAGCTTTGTGTTCTTTGCGCTCCTAAGTTATTCAATGAATTTGGACCAATTTTTTTTTAAACATGGTTTTTTTATGTGCTACAACTTTTTTTTGCTATTAGATCTTAATCCAAAAACTTTTTTGTTTTTCGACCCACTCTACTGTGCAAGCCTCGGAAGATGAAATTTTTAAATTTCGAAATGCATCAGGCGTTTAATTAGTTTATTTCAACAAATAAATCTGTCGGTGTATGACAATATCCACTAAGTTTTATTTAATAAATTTTTTTTACTATTTTCATTTAATAAAAAACTTTTTTTTTGTATATATATTTATAGGAGAAGTCGGGGTTAACTGGGCCGCTTTTTTTCATATCGAGTTTTTGAAAAACCTGTAAACAATTTTAAAATATTTTCTATAGCAAAAGGTAGATTATTACTATAGTTAGAACATATTAATACTTCAGATAAATATTATTTATATAAAAAAAGTTATTAACGATAAACCAGTTAACCCCGCTGGACCAGTTAACCCCATAGGGTAGGGTTAACTGGACCACTACTCAGGGTTAACTGGTCCACTAACAAAAATTTATTGTATTGTAATTATTGTAAATAAAAACGATTTAAAATCAAATAAAATTTAATTCTAACATAAAAATAGACAACATAAAATGTTAAATATTAGATATATCTGAGGGTTAACTGGTCCGGGGACATGGCCCAGTTAACCCCGAGCTAATTAATATTGACATAAGTGGTCCAGTTAACCCCAAACCAGTTAACCCTGAGTGACACAACTGAATAAAATCTTAAAATTTTAATACTGAATAAGATATTAGAAGAATATGCAGAATAAATAATAAAATACTCAGTATATTAGGTAAAATATTAGTCTAGATCCTCATATTAATAATAAAGTATTAATTAAAAAATAAAAGTTAAGGTAAATACCTACTTTTTATCGAAAAAAATTAACTTTCTTTACTACAACTTACACTTGGACAACACGGTCCGTCATAATACTTTAAACCGTACTACTAACTAAATATCACTAGAATTTGCCCTAAGGCGCCAATACTAATAAAAAAAGTTAATAAAACCCAGGTGGACCAGTTATCCCTGTAGCCCAGTTAACCCCGACTTCCCCTACTTATTATAAATGTAAATTATGTAAATTTAGGCAGAACGACCTCGGTCGTTAGCCTGTTGGATATCCAATAATAATTATTATTAAATGTTTATCTTACCTTTTGTGTAATTCTTGATGGCCTAGTCCTAGCATGTAACATTAAATAATCAATATCAGTGCCTAAGACATAAGCCCCAAATTCTGCGGCAGCAACTAAAAGTGAGCCCGATCCAACAAATGGGTCTATCACCATGTCGCCATTTTGAACTTGGGCCTGATTTGCCATGAGTAGGGATAATTGGGCGTCCATACTTGTATTTCCTATGAATTTCCTGGTTTTTAGTGATAATTTTCTTATAAGTTGTCTGAGCCCATTTGCTACCTAAATATATTTCTTTTTGTTAAGAAAAAATTGTAAAAAATTTGGATTGTATATTTGAATTTTAATTTCTCTAAACTTTTCCTAGGGCCCTAGGGTAAGGACACTAGATTAGTTGGGGAGTGAAGTAGACTCAACTAATCTAGTGTCCTTATAAGGGTATACCCTAGGGTCGTACAATGAAAAAGTATAAAAGTAAAAAAACTGTAAAAGTATTTAATTTTGATTTTTTTTAGAAAATGTTGAGAAAAATTGTTTTTTATTCGAAAATTAATTTTAGCTTTTTTTTGTTATTTATTATTTATTTTACTTTCCCCAAGGGACATTCCAGCGTTTCGGGTGTTTCACTTTTATACATTATAACGAATCTGTCTGTCGGTCGGTCTGTCTGTGTGCCCGGGAAATTTGTGACCATGATAACTCAAGAACGCTTCGGGCTAAAGACTCAAGTCCAAAGTTCTAGGCTGGGAATGTTTTTTTTGGTAAAAATCGGATTGGGGTAAAATGGGGTAAAAACAATTTTTTCAAAAACCTTTGTTTTTTATTTATTTTTCGTTTTACTAAAAAGAAACTTTTTGAAATTTTTTTTTTTAAACTTTAATGAGCCTAGGACTACTGTAGGCCCATATGATAGAGGAAAGTATTATTTTGTTGGCATTTTTTTTTTATTTAACAGTTTATAGTTTCTTACCCATCTTCCAAAAAATACATCATAAGGTAAATCTGGCGGATTATTAGCATCTGTACCATAGTATTCAATATATTGCAATAAAACATCAGGACTTCTTAGATTAACAGGTCCCTGAACTGGCAAATAGCTGAAAGTCTACAAAAATATCATAAAACTGGAGCATAATAAAAAAATATTCAGAGTTATTACACAAATAAAATGATGTTCGGTTTTCGGAATTTTCACAATGGATTTTTCTGTTTTATATTTTTATTTAAAAAAATCAAAAAAGAAATTTATATTAAATTTGATCAAGGCAGTAATTACGGTGTTTTTAACCCTTTCAAGACGACTTTTTTATTTTTTTTTTGGTATTTATGGATACAATTAACGGCGTTAATTTAACGCTTTTCAGCCTGTCTGCATGAAAAAATTATTTCAGGATGGGTGGGGGTAGAGGTATAAATATGTACCACCAGTTTTTTTATATGGTATTGTGGTATTTTATACCTATAAATAATAACATCGGTTTTGCTGGTAGACAATAGAGTCACCCAACAGGACCGCTGGTAGTTATCCTCTATATTTTTTTGTTTAATATTAATTATATCAAAATAAAATTTGAAAAATGTGAATAATTAAATAAAATGCATTTTCTTACATTTTAAAACAAATTGTGTCACTTCCGGTTTTTCCAGAAATAACAACTTTTGATTTTTAAATGAAACACCCTGTATATTTTTGATGTTTCATATTCTTTTATTTTCTCTTCGAATTCTTCAAACGTTGCAAATAACTCACCTTCCTTCATTTTATTGACTTAAAACATGAACCTAACCTATATGAAAGTACCAAGCCGCGCACGGAGCGCGAGCCACATACCTATCGTTCCGTGCGTACGGGGTAGCAGTCACTGGGTAGAAAAAATCCAACTCCGACCGGAGGGCGGGGGTAATTAATTTTATATATTTACATATTTTAGTGAAAAACGGTATAGAGAGGTTTTTGACGTGCTGAAAAAGTCGTTGAGTAAAAATACATAAAAAATGTCATATAGTGTAACACTGTAGCAGCAACCGTTTAAAAAAAAATGCAATTAGGGAACGTTCAAGTATTACGTAACGCAAATTTTGATCATTTTGGACTGTTTGCCTAAACCATCAATAACTCTTTTTTTTTTCAAAAATGCAGGTGTACCCCTTTTGATCTCTTGATCTCCACATATGTGTACCATTAGTCTCGAAAGGGTTAATATAGAAACTTTAGAAAATGCAAAATTTAAGTTTTTTTCAATTTAGAGGTTTTGAATACCAAAGTGCAAGTACATAAATACCTCAATTTTGTCCACTTTTTCTTGCTGTGTAAAATGTTTACAAAATGTCTCAACCTCAATTTTAAAAGATTTATCCGGTGTAAAATGTGGCTGCATTAAATCATGTGGAAAACATTTTAATTTTTCATGTAACGACTGTAAACTATTAGTGTGTCCCCAAAGTTCTATGCAGTTTCGTAATGAAACTGATCTACTTGCTAACTTTTTAATATCATCTTCCGATTCAAACTGTACAACCCAATACGGTTCCTAAAAGTAGTTATCCTTAATATTTATTACTTTCAACTTACTATTGTACACATACAAAATCCTTAGGTTTTTGAACATATTTCATCCTGATCCTGAGTAAAGAAAGTAAGGATTCGATTTCCTAAAAGTAATATAGGGTTTCATCAATGAAATTATGACCTATTTAATATGTATTTTTACTTACTGCATATCGAAATTCTATATGTTCTTGGGCAAACCATAATAAATACGTTTTCCAACTTTTATTCATGTTAAATTTTTGAGGTTATAATTTTGCAGCGTTGCCATGTATACTATAACTTATAAGGCTTGTTCGAGATTCGAGTTCAGAACTGGTTCTGACCAATGGAGGTTTAATCCTTATTACCATGTGACTTTAAATAACCAATAAACAGTAGTCCAGAACTGATTCTAGCGTATCCCGAACAAAGCTATAGTCTAGAAGCACAGAACTGAAGTTCTGTGTCTGTCATCTTTTGAGTATTTCGTTCGGTAGAACCGTTTCTGCTTTAATAAAAAACATGAATAGTGCATAGTTTGCCCTGGCTAAAGCTGGAAAAAGTTTTTTCCGAAAAACCTTACAAGCTATGCTTTAAGGGCCACTTGCACCAATGATGGTTTAACTTTAAACTTGGATTAAATTGACGGCCGACCAATCAGAACTCAACAATGAATTTGAATTTGAACTCGGTTTAGCTGAGATAATCCCGTACCAAAAGTTGGTGCAAGTGGCCCTAAGAATACCTAAACTTCCGCAAAAACAAATACTATAAAAATGATACATTTGAACTACTATCCCGTCCCATCCCAATTTCGGCAACATCGCCCAATTTCAAAATTTAGAAGAAGAAGACTTAAATCTACCGGTAATTTGTTTATTTTGATGTTTTTTTTTAAACATTTTCTTGCATACTCCGCTATAATTGGTTAATAAAATGTCTGTAAGTGAATTAAACAATAAAATGACTGTGGATGATCGCCGAAAAATGCTGACAGACTCGAACAATATATTTTCCAACCTAACAAATAGCCTAGATCGGTGTACAACTATTGCAAAAAGTTTATCAGAGAACGAGTTCGTTAAAAACTTATCTACTGTGAAAAATCTGCCTTTAGGAGAGGATTTTGCGAATAATATAAGGTCAGTCAAAGAAGCAGGCGATGTTGTCTACTCCTACTCGAGTGACCAAAACTTAAAGCTACAATCAGAAGAAGAAAATTCTAAAGAATGTAAACTTCAGAAATACATGATGGATATTAAAAGAAAAGCTAGTGAAATGGAAAATTTTAGTTCGTTTGTTGATGAATATTGTATGGAGATGAAATGTTATATTGGCAAAAGCAAAGCAATGGAAGCACAAGCCATTCGAAGAGAGGGATCTATTAATATTTCTGGAATCAATTTTGTGAGTTCATCACCATATACATCTCCAAAATAATAGGCAAATAGGTAAAAAAATTTACTTTCCTTATAACATAAAAAATTAAAAAATAGTATATTCTATAACTAGTATGAAAAAGACAATGTGCCGCGTGAGCGGTAAGTTTGTCATACGAGCTGGCAGGCGAGTATGACAGTCCCGCAAGCGCGGAATGACTATTCCATACGTGTTGTAGACTATACTTTTTCTTTGACTGCAAATATGAAACACTGTATGGCTTTAAACTGAGAACAAGGTTAAAAACAATGTTTTTTGTGACTCAACATTGTAAATGCAACAAAACACATATTTTTAAATAAAGCAATTAATGTTATTTAATAAAATTATTAAATCGGTACTTACAAAATTGATTGTTATGTCAGATTGTTGTGACAGATATCAGGTTTAAATATTTCACAATAGATGGAGCAGTTTTAATTTTTTGAACTAAATTGATAAAAAACTGGTCAAATATTAAGAAAAACTAATAAACTTAATTTAATTCATACCGTATCTAGACCTAGAATGGATTCATTCTGTGTTTGTAAAGTGTGTGTATTTGCTTACATTCTAAAGCAGACATAGAAAAATATATTTTTTTACATTTTAGGATTTTTTATATGAATACATTTCCACATTATTTCCACAAAATAAGCTGTATATCTGTCTAAATCTCTGTTTACAGGGTAACCCTTTTTGAATTCATTTAAATGACTTTTGACCTATTTTTTTAAGAGTTTATTAAAATCTCTGAAATTTTTTAGAAATCTTCTCTAATTTTTCAGAAATCTTACCATTAATGGTAATGCATTGTATATAAAAGCTCTGAGTATATTTTTTATATTGCCCTCTATCCAAGTAATAAAGCTATTGATGTCATGATGTCAGAAAATTTTATAAGCATGTCATATTTTCACCACAGTCTCCATTTGAAATATGGAATAAGCAAGATTTTGAATATTCATTTTTTTTTTAAATAAATAAAATAATAAAAATTTTAAACTTTAATTCAAGCCCTTATTTTTATTATTTTTATTTTCAAAAGTCCAAATGATACAAATTTTTGGAAAATGCAACTCCTGCTAAAGCAGCATTTTCGTCATTTTGATTAATATTCGAAAATTTATGTAAAAAACCACAGATACCTAACCTAGAATCCCTTATGACATTACCCCAGAATTGTTCTTTGATTTTTTTTATTTTTGCCATTTTTTGATCTGAAGTTTTTTTCAGTATAATAATTACTTTAAGTTTTGTTATCTATTTTTTTATTTAATTTTTTGTCAGTTTTTTATTTTGTGGTCATAAAATAAAACACAATATTTATTATTTATTACTTAAATTCTTTTTCTTGTTCTTTATGTATTATATATTGATTTTAATCTTGCTTTTAAGAACACAGTGAAAAAACTCAAAATTATAAAGCCAACGTTTCGCCCCTTATTGTTGGGGCTTTTTCAGGGCAAATTTTTTTTTAATATATAAAATTATTTATTAAAACCAAGAAACTTACATTTCATGCGGTCCATCCTCTTAAGACTATTACAATTTATTGTTTTTATAACTATTTTCTTAAATATTTCAAATTAATCTATTAAATAAATATTTTAACTTACGTTATTTTACATAATTACACATTTGTTTTTCTTAAGTACCAATAAATCACAAGTAGTACATATCACAGACACAATAATACTTATTTATATTAATAAGTTATAGAAGGTTTAAGCTTAAAGTGTGTTTTTTTAAACTATTTTTAAAGGAAATAAGTGGTAAAGATTTAAGATAATTTGGGAGAGAATTAAAACATGATACCCCACTACAGTAAATGGAATTTTTTCCAATATTTGACTTTACACTTAAAACATTTATGTTAAGTATTTGTCTGGTCACATGGTCATGAGCTTCATACCGTTTTGTAAATTTTATGCTTGAATGTCTTGTGTTATCAGATATTTGTTTGATAAATATGTTTGTTTGATAAAAGTATACTGCATGCAGTGACATTATTTTCAAATTTTTATAGAGGTCTGCAGTGTGCGTTGTCCAAGGTAGAGAAAATATGATTTTTAGAGCTTTATTTTGCAATATTTTTAAAGGATTTAAGTTTTTTTGAGTCGTTTGATACCATAAGATGGTTAAGAGAGTGATAAATTGATTTAAGAAAACTTTTGTTAATATTTTTTAAGCAGTACAGTACTCCTACCACTGGAGCAATTTTTTTCCTAATCAAAGCAATATGATCGTTCCATGACAATTTCTCATCTATCAACAGGCCAAGATACTTGGTGGTTTTTATGTAATTTAAGATTTGGTTTTCAAATTGTATAGCACTTTTATTATTTATTTTACTTCTACATACCACCATGTATCCTGACTTTTTAATGTTAAGTGTAGGTTTATGAGCTTTTAACCATGAATTTATAATGGTCATATCATGACTAATCCACCCTCTTATTTCCTCTATTGATGAAGAAAAATAAATTATGGTCGTATCATCTGCATATAGACTAATTTTTCCTTTTAGTTTTAGTTTACTTATTGAATTTATATATATTAGGAACAAGGTCGGGCCCAAAATTGATCCCTGAGGCACGCCACATTGAATCAATTTTGGACTCGAGACACAGCCATTTGCAGATACACTTTGTTTCCTATCTATCAAATAGTTTTTAAACCAACCTAGACAATTACCTCTAATTCCTATTAGTTTTAACTTCTCTAATAATATTTTAAAATTGACAGTGTCAAATGCCTTGCACAAGTCAAGTGACACAAGGGCGGCTTTGAGGTTTTTATCCATATTAATTTGTACCTCTGATATGAGATCAACCGCTGCAGATGTTGTGTCACTTGACATGCGGAAGCCATATTGACACTGGTACAGGAAATTGATTTCATTTAAGTAAGTTACAAGTTTAATATTAACAATTCTTTCAAAAACTTTTGATAATATTGGTAAAACAGACACAGGTCTATAGTTATTGCACTGATCTTTATCACCATCCTTAAATAATGGAGTTAGTATGGCTACTTTGCAGCTTGTTGGAACCTCACCGCTGACCAAGGACTGATTAACACATTTGCAAAGAACTGGGGTTATCTCATCAATACAAAGTTTCACAGATTTTGCATCAATACCATCTACTCCACTTGCCTTTCCAGCTTCCAGATTTTGTATAATTTTCCTTATTTCTTTTTCTTCTACCGCTTCAAATTCCATTACTTTGTCACTTTTTGCTTCATACTGCTCGTCAAGTTGTGTATAAGGTATTTTATTAGCAACGCTAATAAAAAAATTGTTTAGTTTTTCACAGACTTCTTTACCTACTTTTTACTTTTTTACTTTTTACAGATTTAATTTCGGTTATTTCCTTTCTTAGATTTTTTTTATTGGTTATTATTTGATTAATCATTTGCCATGTTTTTCTGTTATCTCCATTAATCTTTTTTGAACATTTTTCATAGTACACTCTCTTAGCTTCTTGAATTTTATTTTTAACTTTTTTTTGTAATATTTCTAGTTTTCTTTTATAGTATAAATTTTCTGGATTTTGTTTATTTTCTTCTTATACATGTAATTTTTTTCCTTTATTAAATCCAAAACATCATTTGTAATCCATACTTTATGGTTTTTCTCCTTAAATTTATAATCCTGGTAAAAGGTATTATCTTCAAAACATTTTACAATTGAATTGTAATTTTCATCAATTGGATTTGCAGAGTTGTAATTTTCGTTTAAGCTCTTCAAGGATATCTTAACTTTTTCAATATTCACAGTTTTTTTCTTAATTTTTTGTTTTTCTTTAATTAATGCAGAATTTTTGAGACTTAAAATTTGTAGTTCATGATCACTAATATCGGTACTAATAACATATAATAATAAATTATCAAAAGTAGTGTCACAGTTTGTAAGTACATAATCTATAATCTGACATTTAATGTTAACTATTATTACCTTGTTTTGTTGTGGTGATACTGTTTATTATGTTTTACTTCAACAACTCCTCAATCATTTCAGTGTTACTAATTTTTATTGGAGCGGATTCGTATGTTTCTCTAGCCAGTGCTTGGCCATTTTTAATCCATACATGTTTATAGTTTTTCCTCTCCTTAAGACTCTTGGCTTTTTTTAGTAGATATCTTGTGTCCTTTGGTAAGTCCTCATTAAGATAAATATTAGTCTTTTCTCCTTCAATCCCATAGTCATGTGTTTGTCTAAGACGTTGACCTTTGTAGGAACTCAAAACATCTGTTTTCTGATCCTCCGAGTTAAAGGTTACTAATATTGGTTTTGTTGACAGCTTGCTTGGTAGTATTTTAACTTTATAATCGTTTTCTGTTTTGCCAAGTACGTTTATTATTTTGACATTTTGCTTACATATTTCATCACTGCCATGTTTAAGACCAATTATTACTATATTTTTCTTTCTCGAAACTTCTCCTGTAAATTCCTGTCTCATATCTTGTTTTAGATTTATTACTTGCTTCTCCAGTTCAGTAAACTTGTGTTTAATGTTATCGTTTTCTTGTTTTAGCTTCTTGTTTTCTTTTTTTATACTTTCCATTGATGATTTTAAATCTTCCACAAAATGGTTTATAAATTTAAGAGATTCCTCCACTGCATCAAGCTTTTCAAGCTTTTTTGTCATAAGTTTCCACAATTCCTCATTCGTCATGTCTTTTTTCTTGTTTTCTTTATTTTTCTTGATTTTACCCTTTTTGTTTGTTTGAGATTTTTTTGGTGTATCCTGTTCACTGTCAGAAGACGATCCTGTCTCGGAATCACACTCTTCATCATCTTGAATTTGACTTGAAGTCTCCTCCACACAGTCTGGACACTTCCATTTTATTTGTTTTACCTTTATTTTGTCCGATAGTGTTGCCTTTGGTATTTTTGAGCATGTGATGTGATTAAAACAATATAATAATTAAATATAAAAACTAGTGTATTTACACTTTACCATTTGGTAAAAATATTAATAAATTAAATTTACATTAAAAAATTAAAAAAAATATGACTTTTTGAATGATAATATTTTTTTTTTATTTTTTAATCTAAATTTAGTTTATTAATATTTTTACCATTTACACTAGTTTTTATATTTAATTATTATATAGTTTTAATAAATTTGCCCTGAAGAAGCCCCAACAATAAGGGGAGAAACGTTGGCTTTATAATTTTGATTTTTTTCACTGTGTTTTTAAAAGCAATATTAAAATCAATATATTATTTATTACGATTTCAATGTATATTTTGGGATGTTTTTCTGCTGAAGCATATCAATTTTTGCCATGTTATTTCTTTGTTTATTTTTTGAACATTTTTATTTGTTGATTTAAATCAATTTTTTTTTCACTATACATATTATTAGTTTAGTTACCTGAGGTACTTTTTATTTTAGTTTTTTTTTCGGTTTTTTTAGTTTTTATTTTTGGGTTATAAAATGAAACACAATATTTATTATATAATCTTTAATGATAATATTTTCAGAGAGCAATAGCGACATAACCCGTACAATTTACATTTTGGGATGTCTTTCTGCTATAGCATAACTATTTTTTTTATTGGTAATATATTTACAATAGAAAATTGCAAACAAAAAGTTTAATTTGAAACTTAAAATATATTTAAAACGTAAGTACAGTCATAATACAAAGAAAAATTGCTAAATTAGTCTGAATATAAAAGAATATCAACCTAAAATTAATCTAAATTAAACTAAACACAATATAAAAGTCTAAAAACTTGTCCATTTCAAACTTATTTTAAAAATGTACTTTTATTATTATCATGTACAGAGCGCGTTAATTTTTGGCGTTTAATACTATTTATAGTTGATTTACCCAACCATTAACACTAGACTAATTTAAGAATTTAATTTACGGAACATTCCAGACTAATCCTGTTACCATCATCATAATACTAGGATCGAGCTGGCCAACTACCCAAAGGGAAAAGCCATACTGGAATTATCAAATAATTCTGACATTTCATTGGTCAAATCCTTAGTAGGTTTAGCGTTAATGACGGAGTAAACCATCCATTAATGGGTAGGTTTATTTATCTTATACTCAATGAGATATGCCTAGGGTACCTAGATTTTCATTTGACACCAACCATCGAGCTAACATTCAGGTTCTCTCCATGGCTCTTTTGTCTGCACTATTTTTATGTTGATAGCCAAAATATTATTAGAACCTATTTAAAAAATAAAGATTATAAGAATCTTCAGTTTTTTTCACAATGCAATAAAAAGATTACTAGATTGTTGTTACTTATATCGATACCCCCAAGCAACAAAGCCATAACTCATATATTGTCATTTTTCACGACAGCTAAATTTCTAAAATATTTTTTTTTATTTAAGGGTGGGTAAATAAGGAAGTGGAAAAGGAAGTCATCATTTGAAAGCCTATAAAATTCTCTATTTCACTGTTTAAGTATTTATTGTTTATTTACTGTTTGTTTCTGATAATATTCAAGTTTAGAATTTCTTAATTTAGTGATTTTAAGTAAACTTGTGCTTAAAGTGGACTGTGGAGAAACCTGAGTAGTACCACCATGTGTGTCTTTTTTCAAGGCGTTTACCTATGAGTAAATGGGTCTAACTTGAGTTACATCCTTGTTGCTTGGGAGTGTCGATATCTACAACTCACAAAAATATAGTCGTTTTTTAAAACAGATGTTATATTGTTTTATTAGAAAAGTATATAAAGATAGATCTAGTAAAGACATTATTTTTATTCCTTAAGTAACTATATTTTATTTATAATTCACAAAAATCTAGTATCATGTATTTCTACTTATTGATTTGTATAAAGAAAAACAAGATTCTTATAAATGTTTTTTTTTAAGTAGGTCCCTAAGTCTTTTTTGAGGACAATTTCTATGAAAAATATTTTAAAATTAATTTGGATAAAACAAAAAATTAAACTGTATGTTTTCTACAATAACTAACAAAATATATTATTTAATTTTAATGTTTAATTTTTTGTTTAAACCATTGGGTATTTTATTTACCAAACTTCATAGAAGTTAAGATTTTAGTTGATAACTAGTTATTATGAAAAATTTCTACATTTTTAAATTCGTAACAAGAATACGTATCTACAGTTTTGGGCAGGTCGTTTTTTTTTAAGAAAGTTAAGAAAATGCCAAAATTCACTTTACTAGCTTGAATATAAATTTCGTGAACTCAGGAACGGCGAGGTGACAACTGACTATCGTGTTTCCATGGGATGTTTACTCATGCTAGTGCGTCCATAGTGCACGGAAATTTTACAAAAATTACTTTAAAATCGTAAATTTATATTAAAGTACAAAAAATTAAAAATTTATAATAAAGTTAAATGGCGTAAAACGTTTGGCATTTGAATCTTGAATCTTGATTTTAAAAATATTTTTTTCTTAAAATGCCCGGATTTTAGGATTGAACAAAACATTGAAAAATGTTTGGAAAATCAAAAAATAATGACCAAAATAAAATAGTCACTTGTAATTTTATTTACAAAGAATTCTAAAAGTTTAAGAGTAAAGGGAAAAAGAAGCTTTGCGATTCGCTGATCTTTCACAGCCAGTGATCCTTTATCTATCTCATCACATTCTTATTTTTCCTTTACTCTCTGCCAAATTATTTCAAAAGGTTTAGTAAATCTTCTGATCTTGTAACTATTACATTAGAGTAGTAAAAAATAGAGCTCCTTTAAACTTTGTCACATAAAAGTGACAAAATATAAAGGTCTCTAGTAAAAAGTATCATTGTAGTTATTGCAATATATGAGATATGTATTTTTATATTATTACAAAATAAAAAAAAGTATGTAGAAACAGATTTTTTTACTATAAAAAAGCATAGCTATAGGAAACGTTATATGTGAGTTTCTACGCCAAAAGGGAATTTTAAGGTGATACAAGAAAAAAATATTTTTTTGTGTTTTCTGTATGTATTGCAAAAAAAACAGATTATTTAAAAACCAACTAAAAAACAATAGCACTAATCATATAAAAAATAGGGCGCAAGTCAATACTGAAAAAAAGGGGCATTTAAGGCCTTAAAATTAATACTTTAATGCCAATTTATCCAGATATTTTTTTCCGATTAGTTATCTTTAAACGTTCATAACTTATTCGATTGTTGACCATGAACTTATATTTTTGTGTCAAAATGTTCATAATTTTATGCTCTACAAGAGCATATTCAGTAAATTTTAATTATTTTTACCGTTTTTACTTTAAAGTCCCTTTCTGCATAGAACATCACATACTGTAATTTCTACAAGAAAGTATAAATTACAAAGATGTTATAAACACTGGTCAGATCGAGGTATTCATTTACCAAGGCTTGTAAAAACTAGAATTTTATAAAACTAAGTTTTGTAAACAAAAACTTAAAACTGTTTTTTTTTTAATTAATTACTAACTGGTCTGTCATAATATGTGTTGATATTATCAACACACGAAAAAACAATTTTTAAGATTTTATTGTTATTTTGTTTTCAAAAATATTTCTTTTAATAAAAAAAGTTTTATAAAAAGAAATATTTGTTTTTGAAAAAGTATTTTTTATGTTTTGTGTTCCAAGTGACGAGTACTCACCATGCATTACAGGCGTCGACATACATGTCGACGCCGGTATAGTTACAAGTCCAGTTAATAAAATATAGTTTAAAGTCCAATTTCTTTGGCTACACGCTTAATAATTGGGTTAGGTAGGAGTATTATTTCTTTTTGTGTAATAAAAAACAATTTATTTTTTCTAAGTACTTTCGTTTTTATTGAAAAGCATTATCAAAGGACAATCTATGAACAGGCGCTTCTTAAAATTGACATTTTTAAATATAAACATACATATCACGTTTCTACATTTAATAAAGACATTTTACATTTAAAACCTCGTGTCGAGTTCAGTCTCAGACTCAGACACGAGGTTTTAAATGTAAAATGTCTTTATTAAATGTAGAAACGTGATTATGTTTATAATATTTAAAAATGTCTATTTTAAGAAGATTGTCCTTTAATAATGCTTTTCAATAAAAACGAAAGTACTCAGGAAAAATAAATCGTTTTTTATTACACATGAAAAGAAATAATACTCCTACCTAACCCAATAGTTTAAAGTTTCTATTTACATTAAAAATTACTTTCTAAAATTATAATTTTTGCGAGTCCCCGTAAATGAATACCTCGATTCGATCTCTAGTTATAAATAACTATACATAGGTATATACAGGATTACACGTTTTTTATCTTTCATTTAAATAAACATTACTATAACTTATAGTCTATAAGATTTATTTTGAAATATTTAACAATGTGTGTGTTGGATAGCTTTATACAATTTATTCTTACAATTGAAATAATATATCATACAAAAACAATACATAATCGGTTGTGATTGTCCTTAATATTAATAAAATGAGCTAAAGAAATTCTTTCAATTCTTCTGATTTGATCTGAGAATAATTGTTAAGTTTGGAATGCATAAAAATGTTGAAAATCTTTCTTGTACCAAAAATATGCGATTTAAAAAACTAAATATGTGATAGTTAAATCCTTGATTATAGATAGGCTTTTTTAATAAACGTTTTATGACTATGCACTGTGTATTTGAAATAAAGTCAGAAATTTTAAGGGGTGATTCTACATCAGAAAATATGACAAAAAGTTCCAATAAACATGTCTAAAAATGCGTCGTAAGGGAGCTACGCCCCTTTGAAAGTAGGTAAAAAGGTCTGTTTTTGTTTAATAACTCAGTAACCCTTCAAGACAAAGAGGTTTTGCGCGTAAACTAATCTTATATTATTTTTATGTACTTATTTTAACCCGGGTGGTGCGAAACGGGGGGGGGGGCTTATCAGTTTTTTGTCCAAACTTTTTTCTGTGTAATTTTTTTGTAATTTAATTTCTGGTATATGATTCCTCAGGTCAAAATACATAAAAGAGGTACCCTATTTCAAATACACCGTGTATAGTCAAATTAAAGTCGCAAGCAAGTTGCAAAACAACTTGTCACTACGATATTTCAAGAACGCTTTGACATAGAGACTATAAATTTGAAACAAATTTTCTCTACTACTACAGCATTTTTTTTTACTAATATTTTATTCAGACCGTTTTGGGATAATAAAATTGAAAGAATTTATTCTAAACAATGAACATCTAAATGAAAAATTTATATGAATTGGAAAATATTTACATTATATATTATTTCAAGGGACCAACACTTGCAAGCGGAAAAAAGTATTGCTTTGAATACGCGCTAAATTTTACAGTTTTACTTATATTTAATCAATATTTATTACAAATATTTATTAAATACACGGTAAAATTTTTAACTTGATTAAATTCGGTAATTGAAAAAGCTTGTTTTTTTTATCAGAAAAATACTCGGACTGGTCGATTTTAATTTTATATCATATAAACATATTTTTATATTTCACAAAGTACTTGCACCTCTACAAAGACTGTACACTGATAAAAGAGTTTATTTGCGTCAACTAAATATTTGGTTTGATATGGCCAATTAAATATTTGGTTGGAACAAATAAACTTTATGTGAGTCAAATAAATTTTATTTCTGCCAAATAAATTATTTTGTTCCTATTAATAAATCATTTTGCAATTAAAATATTTGTTTACATGAACTAAATATTTATTTGACTCAAATGAAATTTATTTGTCCCAACCAAATAATTTAATTGACCATATCCAACCAAATATTTAGTTGAAGCAAATAAACTCTTCTATCAGTGTAGAATAAATTCGGCGATTTCCAAAAAAATTCTGAAAACAAAAAAGACGTTTTTGGATTACTAATTTTATTTATTTCAAAAATGTTACCCAGTATTTAATAAATATTTCATAAATATTATTTATACTAATATCGTTTATTTTATTATGCTTTTTTAAATCAAAAGTTCATTCACTTTGGTCCGAAGATATCAGAATATCCGATACCTTATTCAGATATCAGTTTTTAATAAAGTCCCTGTATATTTAAAAAACTTTTTCAGTAAAAAGTATCACACGGTGCACTGGAACCGAGTTTTTTCAGATCTCCCGATACCCACTTTTTTTATTTCATAATGGGTGTACGGAAGTCACAAGGTTCATTTTAAGATTAATATTATAAACAATCTGTCAGCCTTTTTTAAGACAAATTATTATTTAATTTTTAGAAAAAATACAAAGTTTTAAAAAAAGTTTGGCAGCTGATTTTACGTCAAAAAATGAGAAAAAATATAAAAATTGTATAAACTTTTGTGCTAAATCCGACCCTAAGGTAACCAAGGTCATTTTAAAGTATTTGTTTATATATATTTCTTCATAGCTCAGCAATGGTTTGACCCAGTGACATGAAAGTCCCACTGTAATACAGATTTGCCCAAAAACAGGCTGATTTTTTAAATTTTGATTCTTTGTTTATGTGATTACATAACCTATTTATAAAGAATGAAAATTGGGTATAAGCAAGTCGAAAAAAAACTTGTTTATATATATTTTTTCATAACTCAGCAATGGTTTGACCCAGTGACGAATGTCCCACTGTAATACAGATTTGCCCAAAAACAGACTGATTTTTTAAAATTTTGATTCTTAGTTTATGTGGTTACATATTTATAAAGAATGAAAATTGGGTATAAGTCGAAAAAAAACTTCCTGCGCATCGCGATCAAATATATAGGGACTCTAGTTTTTATTAAGCTGATTGTTTTGCATATAGCATTCATTCCATACGTCAAAATTATTAAAATAATATGATTTTCTTTTGTTTTACTTAATTACAATACACGTATATCACAGACCTACAATATTTAAATGCTCTTTTTTAAAAAATTAAGTGTATTTCTACCAAATATGATGTTTCTCCTAAAATGGGCTTGACACATTTGAGTTAGATAAATTTATTTTCAAATGGACCACAATATAAGCTTTAATTTGTTTTTGTGGTAAGAAATCTTTATTTTAACTTAAATATTAATATATTAAAAACACTGCTTAATTTTTGAAACTTAAGTCTTAAGGACGAAATATTATTATTAAATTAGCTGTAACTAAAAAATTAACTTTAAAAACAGACTTATTAGTTACAGTTTTCTTAGTTAAAACGGCAAAATTGATTAAAAAAATATATATTTTTTAGGAGAAATATTGTTTGGTAGATTTTAGCCTTTACATCAATATCTAAAATAAAAAAATGCAAAACAAATCAATTGAATTTACCAATAATTATAACTGTTACATTAAAATTACCAAAATACATGGTGTATCATCTGTACTAAGATGTCTAATATATCTTAAAATTTAATGTAAAAAAAACAAACAAAATATTTCTTTCTCTAAGGGCATTATTAAAAAAATCTTGTTTTTTTATTCTACGGTTTAACTAACTATTTAACAGTTTTATTACTGTAAGATTAATATGCGTGAATAATTTTAAATATAGGTTTAAAAAAATAAGAGTTTTTTCAATCAAACTATTCACATTTTAAGTATTTATTTAAAAAATCTTAGGAAAAACTTACGACTATCTCTAAAATTAGAAAAAATATAAGTCATTTTCTAAATTAAAGAAATACTGTTTTAAAATAGTTATTAGATAGGTACACCGTGTATATTGTACACCGTACAAAAATCATTTATTTTAACTGATAATTTTTAAAAACTCACGATATATACATTCTACAAGTGATTTTATGTTTGGTTTTTATAGTTTTAAACCTCAAATCTAGTGAAAGAATTAGAAATTAAGTTACTATGTTAACTACTGTAAAATATATTTCTACATTCTAGGTATGTTTTTTACGCCAGTAAATATAGCAAACCTTAATTTATTTATTTATTTTTATTTATTTTTATTTTTTATTGATTTTTTAGTTACTTTTTACTGGATTTAGGGTGTAATTCTATAAAAATTAAGCTGTAGAAAACTCGCGTTTCTGTGCGAGTTTTAAAAAAATAACAGTTTCATAAAAACGAATTTTGTTTGCGCCAATGTGGTAAATGTAATTAAAAAGCACAATTAAATTTTAAGCACTGCTCCGTTTCTTTTTCTTCCATACAAAAAATTCATCACTAGCACTCTAGCACTTCCACTACGAGATTTGCCATTAAAAAAATGTTTTTTTTTGTCAAATTTCTTTTAATACTAAACTATAGTCAAAAAGAATTGTCTTTCTAGTAAAACTCGTCAAATTTTTTTATTTACAATGTAAATTTTACATAAAAAGAACGAGAGTCCAGTGTAAAGGAATTCCTAAAAACGTAAGAGCGAGAGGACCGTGCTCGATCAGCTATCAGACTAAAGGCCGGTATATCTCATTTGGGTGGCTGTTTTGGTTACTGTTGTTCTGTCTGGTTGCACATTGCTGAAACAAAAATTACAGTTATAGTATACTGAAAATGGTACAGATCCACCGCACTTACTTTCTCGCGAACAGGATCAGATAAGTTTTAAGGAGATGATTATTTTGTTATTTTGTAGGTTAGGTTTTTGGGGTATCGGGGGGTATTCAATTAAAAAACTTCTTTCTATAAATTGTGACGTTTCGATAGGGTCTTTCTATCGTTTTCGAACAAATTAAAATTTAAAGTCTCTCATTTGTCATCACATCTACATCTCTATATTATACTACGGGAAAAAATCATTTAACTATTTTGTTATTTTTATAATTTATTTTCATTGATGTAAATCAATGATGGCCCGTACCGGCAACCATGTGAATCGCCAGCAGTGGCCATTGAATTAGTGTTTATTAATTTCTAGCCAGTGGCATACTAATTTTAGGAGTGTTTTAAAAAATCTTCTTAACGATTGCGTCTATATTTGTTTTAGTGTGGAAAAACCATACTCTAACATGGAAACTACATAACTCGAGTCTCACGGGACCGTGAAGTTAGTTCGAGTTAAAGAAAAAACACCCCGCAAAGCTTTCGGGATCCCACAGAAAACACAGTAAACGACGTCTCACGCAACGAATTTTGACGATTCTGAGCGATCGTGCGCGAAGATAAGCCCAGTGGCGTCTCGATTTTTTAAAGTGTATAATATTTTGACGAAAAACTGCCCGAAAATTTGATTTATGAATAATAGTGTTACTGTGGTTTCGAGATTTTCGAGTTATAGAAAATTCGAGTTAGAGACGTGAAAATACATTGTTACAATAGAAAATGTGCGGGTGACTGGTTTGGAAATATAGAGATTTTCGAGTTATAGAAATTCGAGTTAGAGAGGTAAAAATACACTGTTACAATAGAAAATATGCGGGGAACATCAGTGAACTTCGACTTATGGAACATTTTAAGTTTTGGAGGTTCGAGTTATAGAGTTTTCACTGTATATGTGTTTTTTTTAATGACCTCATTTCTAAACCCTGTATATAATGGATTTGAAAAAAATGATGTATACGAGGTTGCATTAAAAATTATCTTGATGTTTGTCAAAAAAAATTAAAAGACAGTTCATAAGAAAAAATTATTTCCTAAAATTTATAAATGGTCATTTGTACAGTGAAGTTAAATTGATTTAGTGCGTCGTTCCATAAAATATAATTACAATCAAAACAAAGATATGGGATGTTTTCAAAAATCATTCCTCCTCTCTTCAAAAAAAAAAAAAAAAAACATCAGTTAGGTGCTTACTGCTTGTTTTCTTTCCCATGTCTTCATAGCCGACTTGTATTTTTCAAACTCGTGGCACCAGTCTGAGTAAATCTTCTGGTAATCGTTGCTTTTAGAAGGTGGCGAGCAACGGTGAGCATCTACGGTGACGTTATAGGAACACAATAAACTAGCACCCATCCAACAATCGTATCTTCCGGCGTCGGCTTCGGTCACGGCTATGATTACCTGAAATATAGAAAAAACATAAAGTTTTGTACGTATGTAGAAAAAAAATCTAATATCAAGTATTTGTAATACTTGTATGGGATACTTGTTTCAAGTATAAACATTTTTGATATAAATACGTGTAACTAATTTTTAAATATTCAATAATCTATTTCAAGTTTATAATAATTTATAATACGTGTGACTAATTTTTAAATATTCAATAATCTATTTCAAGTAAAAGCGTCACCTAGAACGTGTAGTCAGTAACAGAGAGCCCTACTTTATTATCGAGGTTGTAGTTTACTTCCTGACGGACGATGCTTTGTACATAGAGACTCTTTCTGAGCCTTATTTTTGGTTAACACACATTTGAAAACAGAGTGCTGTTTACCCGTCACGGTTCGAGGCTGTCTTCCTCTATTCGCATCCGAAAGGTCCGATAATGAAGCCTAAAGCGGCTGCGAAGTACACGGGCAAGTCGAGGATATTCGTCAACAAGTTGGTAAAACGATACTCGGAAACGAAAAATGTTGACGACTTTCCAGATCGTAGCTCAACAGGAAAAGTGTTGGCTAAGCATGAAAAAAAATATTTTAAACATGAGGACATGTTCTCAATTAACCCTGCGATAAGATACGAAAAAGTTGATAAAGGTTTAGATATATCGCATGAAACAATTCGTACTCGTCTCCGAGCTCACTACTTGAAGTGGCAAAGTACAATAAAGAAACCTTTGTTGAGTAAAAAATAGATAAAAACGACTCGCGTGGGCCAAGGAAAACATAGATCAAGATTGGCCGTCCCAGTTACCCAACGCAAACCCCATTGAAAATGTATGGTTATTCATAAAGCACAAGCTTCGCGGAAAAAAGATATACACATTAGAGCAGCTGTCGCGAGACTCGGACAATTTGGAGGTTCTTGCCCTAAAAATATGCCTTAACGATACCAGGTGAGCGTTGACGCCAATGGGGTCTGAAAGAGTTACTACGTTATTTGCATTCATCATTCATTGACTGCAAATTGATTAAAAAAAATTAGTATAAATAAATTCTTAAATAAACAATGCGTGACACGCTCTTACTTGACCGACTGTATTTAGTTTCCAAGAATTTAGTATGGAACTATTTTTAATTAATGTTAGTACCTATTTTAAATACTCAATACAAATATGTTCTTGCCATCTTTAAATTTCTTTAAAATCCAATACAAGAAATTTTATTGTTCAAGCACTTTAATATAATTCAAGTTAACCTGTTGGTTTAAACAAGATACGTATTCAACTACAATCAAGGAAAACATTTGATTTAAGTACTTAAAATGCTTGCCGATAATAAAGCTTTTGAGCTACTTCATCTAAATATTACGTACTTGTTTAAGTAATCATTTCTGTGTGTGTGGTAAGATACTAGATCGGTGGCGCAGCCACTAGAAAGCTGAAAGACTAGAGATCTATGTTTTAAAGCTTTACAAAAAAACGTTACTTGAAAATTATTATTTTTGCATTTTTTTACCCAAAATTGGAAAAAATTTGTAGTTTTAAGAAAATAATTTAATACTCCAGAAATCTGGTAACATTGATAAACTAAATTTTATTAATTTTTCAGGTTTTGTAGACTCTTGTAGTAGATTTGTTACGTTACTTACCAATCCGTGTTCAGAGGTCTCAATGTATTTGTCTGGCCTGAACTGGATCTTGTAACGTCCCTTTTCCTTTGAGTAGTGGTACCAGGTGATGGTTTGGGAAGCGAGAACTGCAGGCATTTTTAGGAAGCAGCCGAGATGCAAACTTTGGCCCCAGGTTACTACCATCTTCTTCTTGACTACGCTGCTGTCACATACGTCTATTGTGCTGTTGGATACGTCTTGTAATAAACTAAAAAAACAAATACTTCTATAAAATTCTGTCAAGAAGCCTGTACGTCTATATAAATAGATCGTTCTTGAGTTATCTTGTAGGTACATGAGAAAACTTGATAGATCTGTCGCATTTTTTTTTTTTTTGGTTTAGCGCAGAGATAATGAAACTTATTTTCCACTAGAGGAACTAAGAGTGGAGCAGAACCTATATTTTGAGCAAAACTTCTGCTGCCAACAAAATAATACTTTAACCGAGACTACCCTGTAGGTTAATTTAAACAAAATAAAAAAAAAAATGTAGAAAATTACTATTTTGTACTTACCCTGGAGAGTATGGTTTGCAAACATTAGAGTCTTTATCCCATCCGCAGTAGGGATCGTGTACACATCTCAAACAATTATCGTATCTGCGATTACACATCACTAAATCGATCTGTTTAACCCTAAAATCGGAAGCAACGTATAAGGCTTTGTGTTCCTTGGAGATTTCCATCACTTGGATGGGTTCGCCAGGAGTTACGTCGAAAACATCGAGGAGAATGGAGGAGGAGCCTTCCGCAGAGTCCTTTTCCCATTCGACAATTTTATGTACACGTCCATCATCTGGAAAAAATTATTATTACTAATAAAACTCTTATACAAAAGGACCGAAGATTAAATCTAGAAATGGACCTGATCACTTAATATCTTTAAATTATAATAATCCATGTAAAAGTGAGAAACTACAGTTTATTTATTTACACAGATGAGACTAAAGCATAATTTTAATAAAATATGTAATTTATTTTAAATTATGCTTCGGTTTTATATTCATAAATAAATAAAGTGTAGTATCACCATATTTTAGCAAATATCTTACATTTTAATTTAGTTGCGATCAAGGACCATAGCGTAACCCTTTGTGACCCAGTGGGATATATATGTCCCACCCTGTTTCTAGTTACCTCTTGTGCACTGCATGTCCCATTTTACGTTGTAAAATTTTTTAAAGTTTTTTTTTTAGCATATTTCTACCAAATGTTATTAACAGTGGCAAAGCTACTTTTGTATTTTTTGTTCTAGTAAAAATTTAATTTCAAAATAACAATTATGTTATACTATACCCAGTGGGACATACATAATCCGACTAAGATGCCTACTGGGTCATATATGTCCTACTATTTTTTGTTATCTATGTAAAATATGTAAAAAGTCCAATATAAACAAAATTTGGGTTACGTAATACTTGAACGTTCCCTAAGGGGATCGGTACTTACTTGTTCCGGCGTAGTATACAGTATAATCCAAAGTTCCTCCGACAATATCAACTTTTATTTTATCAACGACCAATCTCGTGAAGAAAATGTCCCTCTTGAAGAAAACGGGTTTTTCATGTTCATGCGTGACGGCAGAGTCCATCAAGGGATGGGAACGAATAAAGTTTAAAACGGTGTCGGGTAAAGTTTCGGTGTCATTTACGCAGGTTCCTGGTCGAGGTTCTGGTACTTTGCTAGAGAGCACTGGCAACCTAGTATGGAAAAATTAGTTTTTAGAATTTGAAAGTTGGGGTCATATTCGAATAATTTGGAAAAATAAGGAAAAATTGCATACAACTTCTCTACAAGTTTTTTTTTTGTCTAACATTCTTGAGTACATTCGATTTTTTACGATTTGAAATCGTATCTAGATAAAGTTAAATAACCTTAAATAACTGATCTCATCTTAGCGTTGATAGTGAAGCTCACCGCACGCGCGTAGATAGGATTTTTTCTTGGGGCATCCAGAGGCCACAGCTATTAATTTTTTTTTCCTTTCCAAATAAAATACAATTTTTCAATCAAAATTTGGCGCCCCTACCAAAACAAAAAACCCTAGAAAAAAATCTTTGTCCCTGAGCGTTTCTACAAAAATTGGCGCACCAAAAGCAAACAAATGCCCTTCGAAAAAAATCTTTGTCCCTGAGCGTTTCTACAAAGTTTGGCACCCACCTTGGCGCCCCTACCCAAACAAAAATTATTTTAATTTTTAAATTTTTTATTTAAAATAACAAAAAAATATACCAAATAAAGAATCTTGGAGGGAGTAAATACCCTCTCTACCCCCCCCCCCATATCTACGCGCCTGACTCACCATGTTTAACTTTAATTGTCTTGACCCAATACTTCAGTTAAAACAATTGTTTTTTTTTTCGTGCTGGAAATTATTTTTCGGAAGGTGTATGTGTTGTGAATGTAAACTACAAGCTTTTTCCTACTTTTCCGAAATTTATATTATTTCTATACTAACCATGCCGCTGAAGATGATGCTTGTTCCTTGAATTTACCGTTGAAGGCTGCTTGGATGTCTGTGAGGGTAAAAGAACAGATCGCTGAACCCATAAGGCCATTTGTGGAGGTGGTGAAGGTTCCGTAGAATTTGGTGTCGTCTCCAGGTACCTTATAGATGCTTTCTAAAAGGTAAAATACAAAATTAATTGTCGTTAGTAAAAGACGTTTTAAGTTTTCAAATTTTTGTTGTTTTGTTTTATTAGTGCTATTTAGTTTAAACTAAGGCAAAAATTTTAAAACAACGTTGCATTGTTCCCACATCTTGTTACCACCCTGTATATAAAAGTGCTCCGTTTTTTAAATGTAATAATAAATATATATTTTTAAAAACCATTTGCATAAATCGAGACATAAATATAAAATTTATAAACTAAATTCAAAATCTAATTTTAAAACTGATTAATTTAACATAAAAATAAATGGCTACTGATTGAATGTGTTTCAAACAAGCTTAAAACTTATTTAAGTATCCTAAGAAATAATCTTGCGCATTTAAAGTTGTTTCACGGAATGTGTTTTTATAATTCAATACACTGCCTTTCTTAGGAAAACCACCGTATATTATTTTACTTTACCCGGGGAAAGTCCTGGGTTAGTAACTAATATATATTTTTCTTTTTTTACGGTTCTCGACTTTTTTATGTAAGCAAGCTGTTTTCCCAGAAAAAAGTCTGTCGGTTTATGTGTCAGTCGAGGTTTGTATTCAAGAAAATTCATAACCACCACGGAAAGTCTTTTAAGACCAGGAGCTAATTTATAATTATACAAGCTGTTTAAAGATCGATTCTAAAAAAGAGTCCCATATACGGCTTTTTACTAATGTTGCAGTAGATATTTTACATTGTTGATTTGATTCAATTCTAAAGAAAGTTGTAAAAAGGACAGTTTGTATTGGTTTTTATTGATTTCGATTTTCTAAGAAATGACAAAGATTTTAAATTTATATGTAACTTCGTAAAAAGCTTAGAATCGAAAACGGGTACAATATTACCATATTGTTTAGAAAATCGATTTTACAGTAAAAGTAGGTACTTTTGCGATAAATAAGGTAAACAGTTACTTGGAGATAAATTAAGTTTATGTTAAATTAAAAGTTTTTTAAAAATCAACGTTGAAAACGGAAACAATAAAATATATTCTCCTCCGCAAGAATTGTAAATAATTTCACAATTATTTAATAATAAAAATACAAATTTGAATTTGATTGACAGTTTTAAATCAGGTTTTTTATGTACGAGGTACGGTCCATAAGTTTCCGGCCCGATTGATTCTAAAAGCCCTAGGGCCAAAAAAATTTTTTGGCCTGCTAACTAAAACTTGTTATTTTTAAGCTTTTTTTTAATACTGTAATATTTATAAAGAAATATGACCTTTTGTCTGGTCACTTTTGGTCTTGAACTATATGTTCTTTTGACCAGATACAAGACTTGTGAAAATGTATTTGTTATGAAAATATTAATACTTTTGAAACCGTTCTATAAATATTATAAATATTGAAATTGATCTTACAATTGAAATTTTGTGTTTGTGATTTATTTTAGTGAATGAATACGGGTTAACCGGTTAACCATATATGAAATGATTATAATACTTAGTATTATAATCATTTTATATAAATAAAAGTTTCTTCATAACATAACCTCAAAAATTACGATTAACCGGTTAATCTGTATTCATCCACTAAAATAAATCACAAACACAAAGTTTCAATTGTAAAATAAATTTCAATATTTATAGAACGGTTGCAGAAGTATTAATATTTTCATAACAAATACATTTTAACACAAATTAATCAAAACACTAATCTAATTTGAAAATAAAACCGCATGCAAAAGAAACGATTCAATTGTTTTTTTTTTTAGCAATTTGATTGGACAGCAATTTATCATGGATGAATAGATTAGTTATAAAACAGTAAAAGGACATATTTTTTGCAATTTAAAATTAAATATATTTTAATAATTTATATTATAATTAGTAACAATCGAATAAAACATATTATATTATACACGGGCGAAAAGTTAAATTTTGATTTCGTAGGTTTATTACCCTCGGCTTCCAAAAACCTACTCAATCGAAAAATTTAACTTTTCGCCCTTGTATTATAATTCCCAAATAACTATTTATTGTATGCACCGCCCTACCCTTCTATTTTATGTAATTAGTTTGGTTCTGGTATGCTCACGAATTCAGCATGCTGAGAACTTTCTTAAAATGTTTAAAATCGAGTAATCAAATTTTTAAGCAAAGAAGGCCGAAATTAAAACCCGTTTGGATGGTGTATACGGAGGCTCTTCTCCTTCATTTCAACACATGAAGCCCATCCTCGAAAAGCCTAAGTGACCCAGTCAACAAACAAGATTTTTTGGGATCCCAAGGTATTCTGCTGATTGACTTTAAAAAAAGGTATATCACTATTAAAGGGGTGTACTATGCAGCTCTGCATGCACCGTTGACGGGACGTCATTAAGGAAAAACGACGGGAAAAACTAGCTCGCAGTGTTCGACTACTTTACGACAACGTACCTGTCCATACCGCAAAGTATTGCAAAGGCCACTGTGAAGGACTGTACAGTCACAGAAATCTTTCATCCCCTATAAAGCCCAGATTTGCCCCCCAGTGATTATTACTTATTCCTAAAATTAAAATATGACTTTCGTGGAAAGAGGTTTAAGACCTTTCAAGAGCTCCAGGCAGCCGTCGAAGCGCATGTTGAGATGAAATGAAAAAAATGTATTGAACTTGAGTAAATATTCAAAAATAATAGGTACAGTTTTTTTTTTGTTTCTGCCTTCCTTCTACCTCAGGCCGAAGACTTATAGACCGTACCTCGTAGATAACTTCAAAGGTTCATTTATGAAGTTATAACTTATTTAATTTTTGATATATAACTTTTTTTGCCAAAATTTTGAATACTGTCATAATTTTATACCCGAACAATATGTCTTTTTAGTTAGCACGTCAGAAAAGTAATACTTACGGATTTCGTTGAAATAGAACGGGAATTCACCAGGAATTGAGCAATTTAGCCTGGCTTTTAAATAAGTTGCCCAGTTTTGCGACAGAATGTTTTTGCCTCCGGTGTCCTTCTTGCAAACTCTAGCAACTCTAGAGTACACGCTTTTTCCACAATTTATATACTCTACTGCTGTTTCTCGGAAAAAGAATAACACGTAGTCTCCTATGTCGAAAGATCCCACAAAATTTGGTTCTGAAACAAACAAAAAAAACAATTAGTAAATGATATTTATTATATTAGAATAAAAGAAATGTTGACTATTTGAACCCAAGAAGCGCCCCTGGAAACTAAGGAGAATAATTCTTGTGAGATAATGACATAACGTGCTTGAATTTCTCTTATACATTTCTTACTCCCGAGTCGATTTTGTTTAAATTTTGCTCTTGCTCTTCCAGATCCCATTTTACTGTTACATCCCGCAATTTTATTTTTAACATAAAGCTAAAGTTAGTAACAAAAAGACCGCTGGAATCGTAGCTTTGTAAAATTTTCAGATCTAGTAGGGTAATTTTTTGGGGTCGTAGAAGTTTTCAAAGGAATATTATTTCTCTTTGCTAAAACTAGGTTTGGGTTCGTTTTAGACATGATAATTGTTTTATGAAATATGGGTCAACTTTAAACAGTACAAGCGGAATTTTCTGAATAATTATATTTATAGTTTCTTTATTGTATAATATGCAAATACTAGCAGCAGTTTTCTCTACATCTTTTCATGTAAAACAGTATGTGGCATTTTTTGCACGAACCATGCATAAAATATGCAAATATTATTCTGAGGTGGTCAAGATCAAATGAAGAATGCGAATGTTTCCATTTTAATTATGCATTTGACACATTGATGGTGTCTAGGTACACTTTTATAATTACATAATTATCATTATAATGTAAACATATTATGTTTAAATCTTTTTATATTATAATTTTTGTTGTACGAAAAAGGTTATGCATAATTATTAAGCGACAGAAAAAAATTTAAGTGTGTTTGAAAACAACATATCCAAAATTATAATCCAAACAACTTTAATTAAGAGTTAAAAACTTAGATTAAACAGTTATTAAAAGTTGTTTGGATTATAGTTTTTGTCATGATAGATCCATAGTAAGGGAGTTACTGTCAGAAATAACAATTACCTAGAACTTCTGATAACAAACCGGTGGTTCCTAAACTTGATGCTAGTAGCAAAGGTAGCATCACGCTACCTCTACTAACTGTTTTCGACAAAAAAGTTATGGAACATAAAAATTGAATCTAAAATTTTTCATGACCAAACTATTATCTCTATTTCTATATAAATAACATAAATAATTGAAAGCTACCCACGCAGAAAGTTTTACATTAAGGATCACCATGCACTGAAAAAAGTAAAGTGAATTTTGTTACAAATGGACACAGTGCGACCCTGCATTTTATAAGTTTTAAGAGATGTGTACCAAAAGTTTTTTTTAGATTAATAAAATAGGTTTATTGGTTATTAAAAATCACTATGTTTAAAAATCGCAACAGATCCTTTTGATAATTTAAAGCCTATTTTAATTTTTTTTTTATTTTCATTTTTTTTAAACTCTTTTAAACGTATTATCTTGCCTAATAAACTTATTTAAAAAAAATTACGCTAGTGAGCCCTTCAGTGAACCTTAAAAAAAGTTTAAACAATTATAAATCCTATTAAATACCATTTATTGCGCGTTAATAGCTGAATTAAATTGCAAATTAGTATTGTATTTTTCTTAAACATCTAAAAACTAAAAACTTTTAAAAAACGTTACCTTAAAAACTAAATTAAATCCTATAACGAAAATTCAATAACTGCCTTTAAAACTTGCTGACCATAGCGTGGGTCGTTAACATTATTCATTTTGTGTTTATTCCAGACAGTAAGGAATTCTCTGTGAATAGACTCCCCAGCCTGTTCTGACCAAATTCCTAAGCCACTCTCTAAATAGGAAACACTGTCTTTAAGGTGATGCAATATGCAATGAATTTTAGGAGTTTTTGATACCCCGGAATCATTTAAAACTGCTTCCAGATGTTTGAGATCTGATTCGAGTTGTACTTCAGTTTCTTTTTGATCCGAAACATTTATCGACGATTTTGTTCATCACATTGAATGACGCAACAAATGGCATAACCAGAACTTGATTCACATTTCCCAGTACTTCTTTTGATTTTAATTCATTGGCATGCTTTAGGAGCTTTCTACAAGCATTGCAACGTCAACCTATCCTTGCCCCTATTGTCATTTTTCTCTGCAAGAAATGACAGCGTATAAATCTGCTGCCAAGGAGCTAAGAACCTATGGTAATTTGGAAAAAAAGCCAAAGAGTCTTTTAATGTTGTCAATAAACCTTTGTTTGAAGAGAACGAAAATGTGCGAGTTTTTCAGAAGTGCATCATACCTGAATTACATTTGCTGCAAGGATTTGTGAATCACCTCTTTTGGAAAGGCCTGGTCCCATTGCTGGGAAGAGAGAACGCTCTTAAATGGCCCAAGAATTTAAATATAATTGCCAAGAATTATCAAGGAGAAATTTTCGATGGCAATGCTTGTAGAAAGCTCCTAACGCATGCCAATGAATTAACATCAAAAGAAGTACTGGGAAATGTGAACCAAGTTCTGGTTATGCCATTTGTTGCGTCATTCAATGTGATGAACAAATTCGTCGATAAATGTTTCGGTACAACAAAAACTGAAGTACAACTCGAATCAGATCTCAAACATCTGGTAGCAGTTTTAAATGATTCCGGGGTATCAAAAACTCCTAAAATTCATTGCATATTGCATCACCTTAAAGACAGTGTTTCCTATTTAGAGAGTGGCTTAGGAATTTGGTCAGAACAGGCTGGGGAGTCTATTCACAGAGAATTCCTTACTGTCTGGAATAAACACAAAATGAATAATGTTAACGACCCACGCTATGGTCAGCAACTTTTAAAGGCAGTTATTGAATTTTCATCTAATAGGATTTAATTTAGTTTTTAAGGTAACGTTTTTTAAAAGTTTTTAGTTTTTAGATGTTTAAGAAAAATACAATACTAATTTGTAATTTAATTCAGGTATTAACGCGCAATAAATGGTATTTAATAGGATTTATAATTGTTTAAACTTTTTTTAAGGTTCACTGAAGGGCTCACTAGCGTATTTTTTTTTTTTAAATAAGTTTATTAGGCGAGATAATACGTTTAAAAGAGTTTAAAAAAAAATGAAAATAAAAAAAATATTAAAATAGGCTTTAAATTATCAAAAGGATCTGTTGCGATTTTTAAACATAGTGATTTTTAATAACCAATAAACCTATTTTATTAATCTAAAAAAAACTTTTGGTGCACATCTCTTAAAACTATAAAATTGCAGGGTCGCACTGTGTGGATCGGAAAAAGTTATTATATTATTCACAACGCCTGCACTAGAATAATATTATACGGTCCTAGACAAAGAATTCTTGGATATAAATTTGTTTCATGAAAAATAAGGAACTTTTTTTTTCTTCAAATGTCCGTCTGTCCGTCCGATGTCACGATTTTTGTAGAACCGATAACTTAAGAACGAATAAGACGATCGTATTGAAATTTTCAGGAAAAATCAAGTTCTACTAGGGGAAGATCCCTATTGTTTTTGAAAGTAATCCCCAAAAAAAAGTTATGGGGGTTTAAACTTTTAAAAAAATCGAAAAAAGCTGAAGGAAACCTTCGATTAACGTAACTTTTTTTTAGGAAATATTACTTTTATTATAAGGATCAATTTTACCAATTTTGAAAGTAATTCCCGCAAAAACCAGTGTTTTTACAAAATTAAAGTACATTTCGTCCATGATACTGCAATACCGCTTAACGTCCAACTGCAAAACCGCGTAACGTCTAACTGCAAAACCGCGTAAGGTTTAGAAACAAAATTTTACAGGAGAAGGAAAAACTTATTATATTAATGATTAACAGAAAAGTAACGCTTTTTAAAGTAAAAATATTATACTTTAAGCTGGCTAATAAAATATTTATTAAACTAAAATATTATAACAATGATATACCAATAGTATTACTTAATTTTATGTCTTCATTATTTTCTTCTTTTTTGGTTTATTTGGAGCTCTATTTTCTATACAATACGGAATAGTCCATTCTTTTATTCCGAATGTGTTAAGGAACATACTTTTGCAAACCCTTTTCTTTTGATCGTTAATTTTCAGGTAGTATTTTCTTGATTCGGATCTTCTCGAAACATTTCCATTTAATTTCTTCTTCTTAATGGTTCTTTCTACGTCTATCATTGATAATAAAAACACATTCTTCTACCCCCACGTCATTTTCCAAAAATCTTTAAATAAATCTTCTCTGTTCTTTTCTGTAAACATTACAGTTGAATACGTTCGTATTTTTACAATATTCTGATATACATGCAGGTCCTAACTTCCTTTCTTCTTTTGATACATCCTGGACAATTTTTTCATTCTGTTTTCTAAACCCGGTGTATTCCTGGCCCATCATTCTCTGCTTTTTGTTTAATTCCCTTTTCCACTGTGTTGAATCGCCTTTTTTTTTCCTTTTTCTAATTTTCTTGCAATCCTCTGGATCTACATGCATTTTCATCTCAGGATCCGCCTCACTTTCTATTATTTCTAAGCATAAAACCATTGTATATGCGTTATTAAAAAATACAATTAAAAATTCATACGTCAAATTGTTGTCAACGCGTTTTTCAAATAAATATCTGACCTACTTGATGAATTTTTAAATGAGAAATAATAAATTTAAAAAGCTTAAAAGGCCTTTTAAAATGGTTATTTTTCACAAATATTAACTCAATATACGCCATTTATTGTGTAGATCACGCTTGTGCAAAATCTTGATTTTGCTACATTCATTAGTTACGGTATTGCAGTTAGACGTTACGCGGTTTTGCAATTGGACGTTAAGCGGTATTGCAGTATTATGGACGATTTGTATAGGATCATAAGTTCCTATCCATTTGTAACTAAATATTCAGTTTACTTTTTACAGTTTGTGTCAAAGAACTTTCAGCTTATTTAACATCTCAATTTTTAACCGAGTTATGTTTGGGACCTACTTACAAAACTTTCACAGAAAAAACAATAATCCCCGGAGATTTAGTTTAATACTATTTAAATACTTTCGTATTAAGTATTCCCAGTTTGAAATGTAATCGTGTAAATTAGGTTGATTGCAGTTACAAATTTACATTTCAATTTAATTAGTATTTGTCTCTCATTATACAGATTACTAGGATGAACAACAGTAGTTTTAAACCCTAAAACTTTCGTGTAAAACAAATTGATTCTGCAGAGTAAATCAAATGAAAACATTGCTAACATATTATTGCGATGTACAAGTGACCTATATCAACAATTTTGGTTTGGTTTGTACTCCTCCAATCCTTTCTGCATATTTAGTTAGGTAGGTACACACTGCAAAAATATAATAATTAACCTTTTCTCGCTACCAACAAGATAAGTTGTCATTACTTAACCTTTTCGCTCCGGGGATTTTTCCTTTAAAATTGACATCGCATTTTAGCTGAATTTCATGACTTAAATGAATGAACTTCTTATGACAAGTCGCGACTCGGAGTGCTGGTCCATATATGGACCACTCCCGGAGAGAAAGTTAAGACTAATGTAAAAAATTATAAGTGAAGGTTTAAGAGGGCTTTTCAATGTTTTTTGATGTGCTGATTACAATAAAAATAGTGAAAAAAATGTCAGATTCATATTTGACCTTGAACTTTGAAGGTCAAATAATGAAAATACGTATTTGAGCTTGAAAATTGGTATACCTATGTTTTATGAACCGCTAAATACGATAAAAATAGTAAAAAAAGTTCTTGTCACCTCTTTGACCTTGAACTTTCAAGGTCAAAGCATGAATTTGGGTATTAGCGCTTCAAAGTCGGTGAGTTAGACTTATTTACTAATATTCTTATTTACTATAGCAGATACAATCTAGGTACACCAATTTTCAAGTTTTTAAGCGCAAATACGCATTTTAGACCTTTAAAGTTCAAGGTCAACGAAGTCACTAGAATTTTTTTACTAATTTTATCGTATTCAGCGTCTCATAAAACGTAGGTATACCAATTTTCAATCACAAATACGCATTTTCATTGTTTGGACTTAAGTTAATTTTGAAGGTCAAAGAAGTAACCAGGATTTTTTTCAATACTTTTCCTAAATTTAGTGCATTAAGTTGACCTTATGAACATCTATTGCGTTCGCTTTTCTTGTTGGTCCATACATGGACCAGTCCCGGAGGGAAAAAGTTAATCAAAAAGTCGTCAGTAATGGAAAGTACTATACTGAGCACACTTAGTGATAGATGAAATCAATACAAACAAAACCGTAACTAGACAAAAAAAACGTTTTACCATAGACACAAAGTCTCCGTTACTTACCAAATGGAGACATCTTGACACAAGACTGCTATTCTTATTTTTATATATTGATTCGATAAAAAAAAATGATTTGTTGAATTGTCACACATATAAATTTCAAAATATTGTTAATGAAATAAGATTTTAACTCTTTGGTAGCTAGCTTTGTTTTAAAACGGTTTTTTTGTGTTAAAAAAAAACAATTTTTTTTTTGAATTTACAACTCTAGGCTGTACATTACATTTACATTATGACCAACGAACTAATAACCCTTCCCTCTAGAATACGCATACCGTTAATATAAAGTATCGCCAACATCTCGGTTTGTTTGTAAACAAATAGTAGGTAAATTCAGGCCTGAACAATAACAGTTACCAGTAACTGTTATTGTTGTCTCTGTTAGAACAAAGCTGTGAGAGTAAGACAGACAAATGTATATGTTGGCTACTGACAGTTTTTACAAATGAAATGCCTATTTTAGAGAGAAGAGTTATTAGTTCGTTGGTTATGACTCACAACTTGTGAACGACATCTCTTATCTATGGTTGTTACCCATGACAAACGGACCGTCGTTTTTTATTTTTTTAAAAGTTCTCTTTACCCTTCAACGGCGGGTTTCAAAAAACCGCTCCTGGATAGAGTGTCCCTAACAAGTAGGTGTATTGTAAATCGTTCTTTTCAATGTCGAGTTTATAGTGAGTTTCTGAAGTTTTCTTAGTTCCCTTAAGTCTTTATTAAGTGCGCTTTTCACCTATGCTTACGGTCTTTCCATTATAATATAAAGTTAAGGCAGTATACCGCGGTATAACTTGGTACATACCACTTAATCTTACTGTTTTGTAAATAACGTTCTAATATTTGCAGAGTACAGTTTTCATAAGAAGTTTAATGTTATTTACACGACAAACAACTACCATAGGTATAAATTGCGGTATTTCTAACTAATATTCATTAAATCCAGAGCGTTTAAACATAGTAACCAAAAGAAGTACCGAAAATATTGCCAAAATTAGGAAAAAAATAACACTACCTAGAAAATTTGCCGATTTATATGAAAAAGTATGGGGTATTTTGTTTTTTCTCCTCTAAGGTTGGCTATATCCGTATTTGTAAATCTTCAACGATATAAAGAAAAGAATATATATAATAAAATTGTACCACTGGCAAAAATGAAAATAGCCGATGCCAATAATAGGAAGAAGAAGAAGTGCATGCCGTTTGTTATTATTATTTTGTTAAGAAGGTTTGATTTATAACTCTCGATTAATAAATACTTGTTAACGGCTCAGAAAAGGGTGTTTACACGTAAGTTAAATACCGTTGTAATAAATACGCTTATTTAGGGCTCTCTATGACTCTGTTGTATAACTAATAATAGCTATGAAAAAAGCTCGATTTTCTCATGTTAAGACTATATGGATATTTGTGGTCGCTGAACAAAAATTCGGTGTCAAAATTTAAAAAAAAGTGGCGAGTCATGGCGTATCAAAAATGGTGGAAGTAATTTTAAAAATTTGAGCTATTTTACCAAAAGATTATACTGGGGGCTTTGTGGGGTCACTAAAACCGAGTGTTAAAATTATAAAATTTAAAATGGCGAATTCAATATGACGACCGTAATCCCATGCAACAAAATAGGTAAAAAAGTAAACAAAAAGTCGAATTATCAATTATAATTAGACCACTTGTCCACTTTTTTACCTATTTTGTTGCTTGGGATATCATTGCTAACCTCGTATGTTAACATGTTACAATAATCACAAATAGGTATTGTCGTGGGTCAAACTTTAGACTAACCTCTTATGAATATTTGACTCTTGGTTTAAGTAGAAGAACCCTGTATTCTCGCTTTCTAGAAGAAAATTTAAAGTGCGGTTTTATGGGTTAATCATAAAGCTCTCCAACAACTTTTAACTTTACGTGGAGCGATATTATAATATATTAATTTTACAACGACTTCTATCGTAAACAATTCTACTTAGGCTATAATTTTATTTACTAGAATATATTCTAAGCTTTTAATAAATCAAAAAGCTAATGTTTTAGTTATACATAACTATATTTCTGTAGCTAAACGGCTACTACTAATTTTCCTAATAGCAAAAAAATACAAATAACGAAGTGTAGTTACACTTATAGTTTAATTTTTACAGTCTAGTAGGTGTAAAAAACTTGTTTTACATTTTACAAGATGACATAATCGTATTTTAAATTGGGCTTTCTATGAGTTAGTAAAACTATCGAATGAAAATCAAAATCAATCAGACTGTCTGGGAAGATTTGAGTTCACGATTATTCGATAACGCTTTGAGCTAAATACTTCAAATTTGAAACATAGGTCCCTTATCCAAAGTTCTAGACTTGGATTGATTTTAGCAAAAATACCGTTAGGTAAGGGTCAAGGGAGGAAGAAATAAAAAAATCCTTCAAAAAAGATAAAATATATATTTTTTTTTTCGAGAAATTTTGTTCAATTTTTTTTGAATGAAAATAGGAAAATTCTTAGTTTGCAGCAGTATTTTTTAAAGTATAGGTAAATGTGTTCTAATGTGAAATCTATTAACAAATTAATTGTAAAAAATATTGGAGGCGCCGGGTATCGATCCCGGTACCTCTCGCATGCTAAGCGAGCGCTCTACCATCTGAGCTACGCCCCCCGATAAGAATTCAATAAAATTCGTTTGGATTTCGTTGTCGCCTTATTTGATTAATCGTGATTAGAAATAGTGTTCATTTTAATTCTTAAAGGTAAGAGAAAGGTAATGTAGTCTGATTATATCTCCAAGACCTTTTTTTAGTAAAACATTGTACCCTTAACCGTGGTGACTTCGGACGGTGTAAGTGACTTCGGACACTTTTTCGCAAAACCTTATAAACCAAAGCACGCGTGTGCAAAACTTGCGATCTCATACAGCGCGCACTAAATATTCTATAGAAATGGTGTGATGATCACTCTATCTCGGTTAACCCAGCCAAAACTGAGATGGTCCTGTTCACTCAGAAAAGGAAACTGGGAATCACCAAAGTCCCGTTTCTTTTCGGTAAACAACTCAGCTTTTCCAAAGAAATAAAGTATCTGGTAATTCTTCTTGAAAGCAAGCTGCATCTTAAAACCATGGGACTGCTAGTCGACCCCATCTGCAGAGGTTGTTACATGGAAGAGGAACATGTGTTATGCCACTGTCCAGCGTTAGCCTTAATAAGAGGGTCCATGCTAGACTAGCCCGACAGAGCCGGTATAAGGAGCATCACTCCCAGACACCTTCTTAGATATATCCAAAGAATTGAATGGCTGAGAGGCTAATATGCTGAAACCAAAGGCAGGGGCCCAGCTAAGTGGCCTAAGTGCGTGTAGATAGCTACCCTCCACCCTAATAACCATAGCCATGGGGGGCTTAGCGCCCCATTTAAAAGGGAAGAATACAATCCTGACCTTAAAAGCTTTAAAAACCCTAAAAAAATCAGTCAAAAAGTCAGTTAGACGTATAAAAAGCCTGTTCCTTGATTCAAATGTAGGCTACTTAAAAAGACATAGATATAAAACTCTGCTATAGTGTTTAATTTAATTCGTGAATCGAGAGAAAGGAAATAGCCTACGTTACGCTTATTCTGACACAACGGTACCTGGTGAATTTTAAGAGGATATTTTGCATATAATTAAATTGATTCTGTTGGTGCAATGAACTACCTAATAAATTGATATAGACAAAGTAAATCGATTAACATTTTTCTTTGATGGAAGTTCATTTATTTTTTAGAAGTGACCTGTGTTCTTAAAGAAGATAGGCACAAAAATATAATTATAATTTATAGCGAAATGTGTTTTTGTAAATAACACTGCATTTGAAAAATTTTTGAAAGCTTTTTGAATTTCTATGAAGTGTTCTTATATAAACACGTAAAAACTGCCTTTAGTTTTATTCACATAACGTTTTCAAACTACTGTACTATGGATCAGAAGAGGCTTTTCCGCAGCCAAAATTCACTTTATGGTTTTATATTTTTAAGAAACCTTGTATCTAGGTGTTTTTGTGGTTGCTAACTTCCTTTAAATTTGAAAATAATGAAAAAAGTCGAACCGCGGTTTTTAATTCGCCATTTAG
Organism: Brachypterus glaber; assembly: GCA_958510825.1. NCBI lineage: Eukaryota > Metazoa > Arthropoda > Insecta > Coleoptera > Kateretidae > Brachypterus > Brachypterus glaber. The sequence goes on along the minus strand of OY294047.1, from coordinate 14,546,125 downwards.
AATTAAGGAAATTTAATTAGTAATACACATTAAGATTCTAAAAAAATATCTTTATACCAAATGTTAGCAAAATCGGTTTTAATAAAATGAAACACCATTCAAACAATTATAAACTCCCAAAAAGCAAATTTAATGCAGGCCTGTGTAATCAATAGAAAATTGCAGGAACTAAATTGACAACAACTGGTCGAAATTACCCTCCGAGAAAAATTACCTATTGGACTACCCCGCTCCCCCCCCGAAACTAGAGAAAACTAATTTTACTAAAAGAATATATATTTTTTTCAGTTTTAGGGGAAATTATTCAGTAGAATAAAATTTTATAAAGAAAAACATTCGCCCAAGAATCAGACTGACAATTTAAGCGAGTAGACTACATTCTAGCTATTATGTTGACCCTTATTATAATGTTTTATCCTTTGATAAGAGTCTATACAATGTTAATTATCGGAGTTTCGGTTAGGTAAGTAGACCCTCTGTCACTTGGTGGCCCTGGGAGTCGCCCTGGTGAATAGATTACGGCAAACCTATTTAGGTCGATCTATTCCTCACAGGGATTCAGTTCCTTTAAAGGCGGTAACGGTACACTTAAAGTACCTTCCAGGATCCCAGTGAACTGATTGTGTTTCTCTGGTGTCATTTGTATCAAATAAGGAACTCGCGTATCCACTTTGAATTAATACTAGTGCACTCTTCGATTTTGTAGAAGAAGACTTTCTTTGGTGTTATTTAAATGCTTATCTTATTTTGGAGAATTGTAGTTGATAATTACAATATTTTTCTAAATATTCGAATCAAAAGCATACACTCGGCGCAGAATCTATCCATGCGGATGCCCATTTCTTTTTTACGGGTGGAAACACCTTTTATCGACCCAAACATCATTTTTTTGCATTTTCGGGTTTAGAATGATATGAAACGTCGAGAAAATGTGAAAAAGTGGGTATTAAAAAAATGTCTGTCTGTGTGTGTGTCTATCTGTATCTAAACCTTATAACTTCTGAACGTCCGTTTTAAAAAAATCTTTTACCAAGGAATCAGGACCTTTTCTATTTGGGTCACATCAATGGTTAACAATAACTTAGGGCAGGGCGGGGGAATGGACAAAAACTATAATTTTTAGCGATATATCATTTATTATTTAAAGTAGGGCAATTTTGTTTGCATAAATGAAAATAATTGTTTGGACTTTGGACAGCATTAAAATTGTATTGGTGCTTTTTTTGTTCCCCATTTAATATATCCGTCTTCGAAGGGCCGCAGCTCCCTTAGGGCTCATTTCCGGACCAACCTTTATATGAACTTTTTTTCATATTTTTTAACGCAGAATCACCTCTTAAATTTCTCGAACTTATTTCTGAATAACCCTGTATATTCAGTTTTAAAAAGTTATAATTCTACGTTCATGGTTATAATACTAAGAGTAGCACACTTCATCACGAAGAAATCGAGCGATGAAAGTTCCTTTCTATCTGCGTTTCCTCGGCTAAGAGGATAGATTTTAGACAACAGACTAAGCAGTCTGCTGACTCCCCTCGTGTTGTCGTGTAATTAGAAGATCTTACTTGAAAAACAAACTCACACCCAGGTCCTCCGAAACACTAATCATACTACTACTAGACTATGACTATGAATGACGGGGAACATTGTTTTTGGCAATGATGGAAAGGATGTAGTTAACAGGATTCCTAAGATGTCTATTAATATTAAATCAGCTAAATAAGAGATAGTTATTTATTTTAACAAGAAAAGGCAGTTTATACACGGTGTATCTGAAATAGCATAGGAAATTTTAACAGATGATTCTATAAAATATATAAAATATGACAAAAAGTTCCTATAAACATATGTCTAAAAATGCGTCATAAGGGAGCTACGTCCCTTTGAAAGTGGCTAAAAAATCGGTTTTTATTTAATAACTCAGGAACCCTTTGAGATATATCAACTAGGTTTTGCACGTCAACTAATCCTACTCAGGCCCGTTTGTGTGTGTTATTTTCATGTACTTATTTCAACCATGGGTGTGCGAAACGGGGGGGCTTATCAGTTTTTTGTCCCAAACTTTTTTCTGTGTAACTTTTTTGCAATTTTATTTTTTAAATATGATTCCTCAGGTCAAAATATATAAAAAGGTACTCTTGTTGTAATACTGTAGGATTACCGTTTTCGAGAAAAATTCATTTGAAGGTGAAATTTCACGGTTCGAGGACGAAAAATTAAATACTAAAATGTTGAAAACCTAAATTTTAATGATGCAGGGCAAATGTACGTTAAAAACTAAGAAAAAAACTTCATATACAGGTACTTCCAAAAATCAATCCTAATGGAGCTATGGTCTCCTAAATATGCACCATTTTTAAAGGGTATCTTTACAAGCGTTTTTTCGACCTACATGTATGGAAACTTTTTTTCTAGTTTTTGATGTAGAATAACATTGCATCATTAAAATTTTGGTTTTCGACATTTTAGTATTTAATTTTTCGTCCTCGAACCGTGAAATTTCACCTTCAAATGAATTTTTCTCGAAAACGGTTAATCCTACAGTATTACAACAAGAGTACCCTTTTTATGTATTTTGACCTGAAGAATCATATTTCAAAAATAAAATTGCAAAAAAGTTACACAGAAAAAAGTTTGGGAAAAAAAACTGATAAGGCACCCCAGTTTCGCACACCCCTGGTTTAAATAAGTACGTGAAAATGACATACAAAGAGGGCCTTATTAGGATTAATTCACGTGCAAAACCTCGTTAATATATCTCAAAGGGTTTTCCTGAGTTATTAAATAAAAACCGATTTTTTTAGCCAATTTCAAAGGGGTGTAGCTCCCTTATGACGCATTTTTAGACATATGTTTATAGGAACTTTTTGTCATATTATATCATGTAAAATCACCTGTTAAAATTTCCTACGCTATTTCAAATACACCCTGTATTATACGACTTTTTAAGGAACCATTAGCTAATGGTTCTATAAAAAGCCGTATAATCTAATTAGATTGACCAAGTAGATAAGTTATTTAAAATAAGACAGATAGACCCATAAAATAGCTAAGATGGAACTCAAGTAAGAAATATTTTTGTCTGCATATTCAAATTTTTATTTTGTTTTATTGTTGCGATAATATATTACACAAAAAAAGGATTTCTTGAACCATGAGTCTTTCGATATTTTCAAAGCCATATTTTCGTTTGGCTAGCATTTCTTCGAACCACAGTCAATGTCATTGAATAAAGAGCTCGGGTTTTTAGCCTTTTAAGGCGCAAAACTATTTTTTTGTGAAAACTGTAGTTTTTTGTTACCTTTAGCTCAAAACACATTAAACGAATAAATTTCGACACTTCGGTTAGAAAAATAAACAATTTTTTTTTATAATGGGTGATCTCTATAAAAATGTTATGTTATTTACTTAGGAAAGAGTTGAAAGAATAAAATACACAAACCTACATATTACATTCGGAGCATATCGAAGGCTTCACTGTTGACCATAAGTAAAGAGCACTAAGTCCAAAAACATGGTTTTGAGATATTGACAAATTTAACTTTCATTGTTGTTTTTTAATTTTTGTAATAATTGTTTTTGGAAAAAAACCACCGCAAATTGCAATGACATGTTTGGACATAATGATGTCCCATTTGCAGTTAAATAAAGAAAAATTGAAGTAGTTTAATTCAACTAAATTTGAAAAAAGAGATGGACTTAGCCTTTTACTTGTAGGCCCACAACGTCGGCTTACAAGTAAAGAGCACTAAGTCAATAAAATAATATAAAAAACAACTATTTAAAATTAAAACCCTTCTATTAATTAAACGTAATGTATAACTATAAAGTAGAAAACAAGATGTTTACATACATTTTCAAAAACTAGATTTTTAAAAGAAGGGTTTGAACCTTTTGATTGTTTAAAGAACGTTTCCAAAATTAATAAAATTAATTAGTATTAAATATATGAAACTGCTTACTATGTCAGAACTAAGACAGTTTTCAGAGGCCATCGGCTGTGCCGGCAAAGAAGCATCTCCTAAAGTCAATAACTATAATGAATCATTATAATGATGATGATTATTATTATTAATTATAATTATTTATTTTTATTATTAATAATTATTAATAATAAAACACTTCACGGTGCAATTCTAAGGGCTGTTTTCCGAACTTGCCGCGAACTTTAGTTTTTTTATATTCTTGTTATTTATGTAGTAACCCAGGATTTAATTAAATTTGAATGCGTTTGTCAGTACAATAAATAACGCGATATTGTATCATATAAATGATTTAAGCAATCATATTTTTATAAATTAACTCTTTTTAAAAAGTCACTTAGTGCAGAAACATTTGAAATAATCTACAAGTAAAACGCACTAAGTGACTTAGTACCTATTGCCAGATAAAATTGTAATCAAAATCAAATTGGTGCGTTTTGTATAGTGGGCAACTTTGAACATATCGAAAGACATGCGTCCTTTGTTCAAGGAATCCTTTTTTTCTATGTTATATATATTATAAACTGATTTTTCTTAAAATGCAATTTTAAAATTACATATGAAAACGTATTTTAAGTTTCTAAATTTCAAAACTCTAAAGAATATGTCGGTTAAACGATTGGCATCTGTTTATTAAACTCTTCATAGCTCTCGAGATTGTCTCCAAAAATTACCCTAGTGAAATTTAACGTTAGATACACGTTTTTTCTAATGCGTTCCCAATGTACAGATTTCTAGTAGTTTTAAAAAATAATACCAATTAAAGTTATTAACTTCGAATTTGAAACACGTGGGGGCTTCAATGAAGACAGGAAGCAAGGGGGGATTTTTTTAAATGGAAAAGTTGGCCGAGTGATATATAATTTTAAAGGCAAAACATTCTCTATTCGACCATATATTTTCTTGTGTTAAAAATGGATAGGGGTATTTACCTCAAAAAAAAATACCTCGCAAGCAATTACCTCGCACGAAAACTACCTCTAAAAGACGTTACCTAGCAAGAAAATACCTCGCACAGATATTACCTCGCATGAAAAATTACCTCTAAAAGACATAAATTTTTAAAAATTATAAAAAAAAACCAAACCGATTTTTTTTTTGGAAAAGAAGGGAAATTTAACAGTCATATTTTACACATTTCGAAAAAAAAAAATGTCTGTACGCACGATCTTTATAAAACACAATGTTTTTATACACTGAACCATCGATATAAATTAACCGATTCCTTTTGAAATATGCACTAAAACTAAAAGAAAATAATTAAATTTATATTTAATCAATAAATGATCAATTATAAATGAACTTTAGACACTCACTGTATACTAATTGTGAAGAGTACCCTATGGAATGCGAAGCATTACATATTTTTACTTCTTGTTTATGAAAACTTTCTTTCACACATAAGTAAATACATAAACCGATTTTCCTATTAGAACTCGTTTCAGCCATGGAAAATTTTCCGCTACGTTTGCTTTTCAATGCAAAATTTAGAGTTTTTTTCCGAATTTAATCCATTTCTTTATCACATTTTTATAATATAATCGATGGCGGATTTAGCAAACATTTTCACGTTTTTAAAACTGAATTCATAAGTTTTAGTCAGAATTCCATGTTATGAGGGCATCTTTGCATTTGACCTATTTCCGAGAAGAAGAAAAAAACTTTACAGTCAAGGGGTCATCCATAAAATACGTCACCACTTTTTCAGTGATTTTAGACCCCTGCCCCATATCACACATGGTCACAAAGTCTTAACACCCCTAAGTGACGTCACACTTTAATATTTGAAATTTTCTAACATTTTATTGAATTCGTTAAACATATGAACAAATAAAGGCTACAAATAAGTAACACGTCCTTAAATATATTTATATTGACATAGATCTTATCACAAAGAGTTTATAATATTTGAAAAACCTTGAGATAACAATTTTCTCCACTCCAATCTCATATTTTTAATCGATCTTCATCCAGGGTGAATCTATCCATTTTTGGATTTCTTGAATTACTGGCATTCCTCAACTTGGTCTGACTTTTCAAAGTCAGAAATGCAGTCGGAATCCACGTCTTCGTTTTCCAACCATATTGCATCTTTAATATCTGAGTTGTCGTCATTCATAATACAGAGTAATTCTGTCGCACGTTGTACACCGATTCAATTTGAGTAGGTCAATAAAATGTTTGGTGTGACGTCACACTCGACCAAGCCCCCCTCCCCACATGTCACACTTCGTCATAAATGCCTGACCCCCTCCCCCTAAAGGTGTGACGTATTTTATGGACGACACCAAGTAAATATTGATAAATGATGATAAAATATGTCAATAGTCAATAGATCCAAATAATTTATCTATATTTTACTCGTACTTAAACAAACTGAAATAGTACGGTTTCACCGCACCTACTCTCGCGAAAATGTTCCGAAATGGTCCCGTTATGATTTTTTCGGGGAAAACCAGTAATGACATATTATTATGTTTATAATTTACTATTATCTTATAAAAATTAGAGCACAATCGTTAGTGCCGTTTTTAAGAAAATAGTACCTATTTTTCGATTTTTGTTTATCAATATACCCTTATCTGTAAGAAAAAGAGAAAAACAAAGAAAAGCTCCATTCAGCAGTCCCCTAAAAATCCTAAGTTTAAAGTTTGATTTTAATCTGTATGGCCTGTAGGCCTCTGGATGGACGGATAAAGACGTACAAACATCAAAAAAAGTTTTTTTTCGGAAGGAAGGAAGAAATAAAGGAAGGAAGGAAGGCGCACCTTACAATGGATAAATAACATCAAAATATGTTTTTTACGCTAGTCGTAAGAACAACTACAATGGGAATTTCCGTATACAGGTTTAAAAAACTTGGGGAATGAATTGGTTAAGTATGGGAATTAGTTTGAGAACGATGGGAACTAACTATATGATAAGGAAATTAATAGCAAGACTAATTTGGGAATTCTTTTTAAATATCATTTTTATTGGAGAATTAGAAGGAATTAGTATATATAACTAATAAACAAAAAATTAAGATATAAAGGAATAAATTGGGAAATTAATAAGAAATTAGAAAGAATTATTGGGAAAATAGTGGATATTTATAGCGAATTACTAAGAATGGAACAACACACAATGTACAAAAATTTGACAATTAAAAAAAAAATAGTTACTTGTCGAATTGGTTTAGGGAATTATTGGAATTTATTGGTGAATTCGGGGAGTTAGTGTACAACACGTATAATAGTATTTTCACATTAAATTTGTAAAAAAATATGAATATTATGTCTAAATACACATTTTTGAAGCTACTAGATACGATTGATTTTCAATTCTGTCTGGCTGATCATATCATCCTGATATGGGAGCATTAATGTCTGTGTGATAAAATGGAATTGAATTTATGATTGATGTCCTTTTTCTATAAAGCTTTAAAAGTGTATGCATATATTTTTTGAATTATTTTTTAATACGTCCCGACGCATAAATAAAATGGATGGATACTTTTTGTAATTTTACCCATATTAATGTAAGATTGCACAGAAAAACTAGTCTCTATTGAGGTATATACACGGTGTATTTGAAATAGGGTCGGAAATTTTAACAGATGATTCCACATCATAAAATATGGCAAAAAGTTCCTATAAACATATGTCTAAAAATGCGTCATAAGGGAGCTACGCCCCTTTGAAAGTGGCTAAAAAATTCGGTTTTTATTTAATAAATCAGGAACCCTTTGAGATATATCAACGAGGTTTTGCACGTCAACTAATTCTACCAAGGCCCGTTTTTATGTGTTATTTTCGTGTACTTATTTCAACCAGGGGTGTGCGAAACGGAGTGGGGGCTTATCAGTTTTTTATCCCAAACTTTTTTCTGTGTAACTTTTTTGCAATTTTATTTTTGAAATATGATTCCCCAGGTCACAATACATAAAAAAGGTACTCTTGTTGTAATACTAACCGTTTTCGAGAAAAAATTATTTGAGGGTGAAATTCCACGGTTCGAGGACGAAAAATTAAATACTAAAATGTTGAATACCAAAATTTTAATGATGCAGGGCGAATGTACATTAAAAACTAAGAAAAAAACCTCATATACAGGTACTTCCAAAAATCAATCCTAATGGAGCTATGGTCTCCTAAATATGCACCATTTTTAAAGGGCTATGGTAGCTTTAAAAGCATTTTTTCGACATACATGTATGGAAACTTTTTTTCTTAGTTTTTGATGTAGAATAACATTGCATCATTAAAATTTTGGTTTTCGACATTTTAGTTTTTAATTTTTCGTCCTTGAACCGTGAAATTTCACCTTCAAATGAACTTTTCTCGAAAACGGTTAATCCTACAGTATTACAACAAGAGTACCTTTTTTATGTATTTTGACCTGAGGAATCATATTTCAAAAATATAATTGCAAAAAAGTTACACAGAAAAAAGTTTGGGACAAAAAACTGATAAAGCCCCCCCGTTTCGCACACCCCTGGTTTAAATAAGTACGTGAAAATGACATACAAAGATGGGCCTTATTAGGATTAATTCACGTGCAAAACCTCGTTAATATATCTCAAAGGGTTCCTGAGTTATTAAATAAAAACCGATTTTTTTAGCCAATTTCAAAGGGGCGTAGCTCCCTTATGACGAATTTTTAGACATATGTTTATAGGAATTTTTTGTCATATTTTATCATGCAGAATCACCTGTTAAAATTTCCGACCCTATTTCAAATACACCTTGTATAGCCTAATTTGCCTAGAAAAGATTTTTGGATATTTTTTTAACCAAAACAAAAAAACGGAAAAGTATTTAAACTACCAACATAAATTTCTAGAACAACAAAATTTACTAACCGACACTTCGGCTAACATTACGCAAAATGTGACACGGCGAGCTTGGACCTAATTTTAATCAGAAATGTTATCACTCTAAGTTTTTTTTTTTCAGATATTGATTTGGGGACATCCCCTGATTATTTTAGGAGCAAAACGAAAAAAATCCTCGAGGCGCTTTTTAAGAAAATTGATTTTCATTTGTTTTTATATTTTTTTCAGTGTATGTTTAGTGTTTATTAAAAAAAAGAGAAAGAAAAAATAATAAGAAACTTTGAAATGTCCGTCTGCCCGTCCGTCTGTCTGTCCGTCCGATGTGACGTTTTTTGTGGACACGATGAATGAAGTTTTGAATGAAGTCAAGTTCTATGAGGGAAAGATCCCCAAAAAAAATTTTAAATACTATCATTATCATTTTTAATTTTTCGTTTTTTTAAAACAGATCTTTTTGTTAAAATTTTTTGAAATTTTTTTTTTTAGAAAAAAACATGTTTGTTCGAGAATTTTTCGTTTTTTGTAAAAAAAATAAAAAAAGAAATTGTTTAAAAATTGTTGTTTGTTTTTTTTTATGTTTTATTTTTTTCCAAGTATTTGGTAAAATGCAATATATTTATCATATATTGTGAATAGTATATAATGGAATGCGTAGCATTATATATCTTTACGGCTTGTTTCCCCATATAATTAATCTCAATTTAATCGTATAGTGTTGTTGATAAATAATCATATTAAGAGCGAAGTGCATTTTAATTTAGTTTTCCCGGTTTTCCCGCACGAGAATTTTAGAACTGCGGCAACAAGAAAGGACGTAATTGGGTTCATCTAACAGGTACAATAACTTTGTTTTTCCGAAAGTCCACATAAAGAAATATTATATTTATTCAAGCAAATACACTGAGAATTTGTTAGCTTATTAAATACGCTATGATTTTGTATATAAATGGAACCCCTCGCAACTATAGCTATTGAATACGAGTTGTTACAGTAATGCAACCAAAAAAAAAATATTTGAATATTTCACAATCATTTAAATATTCAGACAAACGTTGTAATTATAACCTAGAATTATCCATTAATATTCAGGGATATCAAGATAGAAATGTAAATAAAAATTGAATAAAAATATATGACATACATTGCATGTACATTGTATAGGTAGATATTTATTTTTTTTTACGACTGCTTTAGAATGTAAGCAAATACACACACTTTTTAAACACATAATGAATCCATTCTAGCTCTAGATATGGTACGAATATTCCGTATCAAGTGTTAGAATGAGCACATGTAGTGCCATCTCTTGTTTATAAAAGTAAAGAAAACTGTAGCAAAATTAGCGAAAATATATATATTTTTTAACATGGAATATTTAATAATTTAATGCAATTTAAAGTTTTGCGTTAAAATTACATAAAGTTTATTAGTTTTTCTTAATATTTGACCAGTTTTTTATCAATTTAGTTCAAAAAATTAAAACTGCTCCATCTATTGTTAAATATTTAAACCTGATATCTGTCACAACAATCTGACATAATCTTCAATTTTTGCATTATAATTTGTAAATATGTGCTAAAATTAAATAAAAATCTTTTTTAAGTACTGATTTGATAAAATTATTAAATAACCTTAATTGCTTTATTTAAAAATATGTGTTTTGTTGCATTTACAATGTTGAGTCACAAAAAACATTGTTTTTAACCTTGTCCGCAGTTTAAAGCCATACAGTGTTTCATATTTGCAGTCGAAGAAAAAGTATAGTCTACAACACGTATGGAATAATCATTCCGCGCTCGCGGGACCGTCATACTCGCCTGCCGGCTCGTATGACAAACTTTCCGCTCGCGCGGAATATTTTCTATTCCATACTAGTTATAGAATATACTATTCTGTATATATTTATTTTTTACCTAAAATTTTTGGATGATAAACAAATAGACACATTTAGATACCTGGATTAGATTAGATTAGATCCAGTGGATATATTATCAAAGTTTATTTTTTACGTTATTTAATTTATTATTTTTCTATGTGTAACTGGGTACGTATAACAGGTGTGACAACTTTATTCTTTCGAAACTAGTGTCATTACTCGTTGCCAACTTCTACGAGTCATAATTCCCCAATTTCTATTCGTTCCAACTTGACATTTGCATATATATTGTGTCCGAAATTTTTCTTACCTGAAACGTGAAAAACTTTTGGTATATATGTAAATTGTTGCTACTTATAAAAATGTAAATTTGCCCAAATTTCAAATTAAGTTGCTGCTTACAAATTAAAGTAACTTTCTGCCTCCGGAGCACTCTGGTCGATTATTTATATCTCGTGGGATATGTATATTTAATTTTTTAATATAAAAGTTAAGTTATTGTATAGGTATTTAAATTTGTATCTAGGACCCCTTTATTTAATGCAAATTTAAAAGTTTAGATCGCCTTTAATTTAAATTTCTATATGGAAGATAAAAGAGGATATCTTCGAAAAGTCTTACTTGGTTACCTTATACCTTATACTTGTCATTTAAGTACAAAATAAAACGACAAAGTTGAATAAATAAATACAGGGTGTTTCGTGAGGAAAGGATGTGCTCTAGAGGTAAAAATATGAAAAAAAGTTCCCATAAATATATGTCCAGAAACGACTCGTAAGGGAGCTATGCACTTTTAAAGGGGTACCAAAATTTCGATTGTTTATTAATAACTTAGGATCCCTTTGTCTTATAGTATCGAGATTTAGCATGTGATCTATGCTTTATAAGACCTATCAGCCAATGGTATTTGCATGTAGTTAATTTAACCAGGGGCGTCTGTAATGGGGGGGCCTTATCACTTTTTTGCCCCAAACTTTTTTCTGGTTAACTTTTTTGAGGGTTTATTTTTAGAATAGTATTACTAAGGTAAAAATACATTAAAAAGGTATTCTTGTTGCAATACCGTAGGATTAACCGTTTTCGAGAAAAATACAATTAAAGGCAAAATTATACGTCAAAAATTAAACACTAAAATGTTAAAAACCTAAATTTCAATAATGCAGGGTAATTCTACATTGAAAGCTAAGAAAAACAGTTTTGTACGTGTGTCCGCAAATCGCTTTTAAAGGTGACATGACCCTTTAAAAATTTTGGAGACTATAACTCCCTTAGCATTGATTTTTGGAATTTACGTATATAAATACTTTTTTCTTAGTTGTTGGTGTGCAGTAACCCCACGCCATTGAAATTTTGGTTTTTAACATTTTAATGTTTATTTTTTGGTTTTCGAAAGGTGCAACTTTGCCTTTAATTGTATTTTTCTCGAAAACAGTTAATCCTATGGTATAACAACCAGAGTACCTTTTTAATGTGTTTTTATCTTGGTAATACTAATCTAAAATCTCCCCACAAAAAAGTTAAGCAGAAAAAAGTTTGGGGCAAAAAAGGGATTAGACCCCCCATTACGGACGCCCCTGATCAGATTAACTACATGCAAATGCCATTGGCTGATAGGCCTTATAAAGCATAGATCATTTGCTGAAACTCGATGCTATAATACAAAGGGTTTCTAAGTTATTAATAAAAAAATCGAAATTTTGGTACCCCTTTGAAGGGGCGTAGCTCCCTTACGAGTCGTTTTTGGACATATGTTTATGGGAACTTTTTTCTTATTTTAACCTCTAGAATACACCCTTTAAATATTTCCCTTTCCTCACGGAACACCCTGTATAAGGGAGCAGTATTAAATAATAAATTTATTTAGAAAAAATAGTATTCTAGAATAAATCTACAATTAGATTCAAATAAAATACAATTTTAAAAAGTCCACTGTTTAAACTTAACATTTTCTTTTTGAAAAACCAAATTATTTGAGATCTAAACAAGTAAATCACTAAAAATTGAAAAACTGACTGAACATTTATTTAGTAAAAAATTGTATATACAGGGTGTATTTGAAATAGGGTAGGAAATTTTAACAGGTGATTCTACATGATAAAATATGACAAAAAGTTCCTAGAAACATATGTCTAAAAATGCGTCATAAGGGAGCTACGCCCCTTTGAAATTGGCTAAAAAAAATCGGTTTTTATTTAATAACTTAGGAACCCTTTGAGATATTTTAACGAGGTTTTGCACGTGAATTAATCCTAATAAGGCCCATCTTTGTATTTTATTTTCACGTACTTATTTAAGGTTCTTCCAAAAATCAATCCTAATGGAGCTATGGTCTCCTAAATATGCACCATTTTTAATGGGCTATGGTAGCTTTAAAAGCGTTTTTTCGACCTACATGTATGGAAACTTTTTTTCTTAGTTTTTGATGTAGAATAACATTGCATC
>OY294047.1:13837529-13881018 GCA_958510825.1 Brachypterus glaber | reverse complement strand
AACTTAAGCAAAAACGTTAACCATCGAATAAAAAATTAATTTATTTAAAACAAAGACCCTTTAACCTTCTCCTGCCCAAAAATGTGGTTGTTTTCTCTAAGACAGTCAACCTTAATTTTGAAGGTTGCATTTTATAGTGATAACAATATCCAAAATAGTAGAGCTCCAGCGCTTTAAAACCTTTAGATTCCAAGAATTGTTTAGGTATAATCCCTTAGCTTTTCGTCAAATAATTAAAACAAGCCGTGGAGATATGTAATGCTACGCATTCCATTATATACTATTCACAGTGGATAGTTTATTGCATATTCGCAAATAACGCAAAACTATTTTAAACGCTGCTAACAAAAAATTCTTCTCCTGTAGGCGGCCTACAGTAGGTGAGCCTAAAAAAGCTTTTTTTTTTCGAAACAAAAAGATATAGATTTTTTTAAAGAAATTTAAAAAAAATATTAAGATTTTTTTTCAAAAAAAAAAATCTTAGAAACGAGATGTTCTTGAAAAATAGTTGTCAAAAAAAGCTTTCAAAGACACATTTTCTTAAGACAAAAAAAAATAAAAAAAAGTCAAAACTATTTAAAACACAAAATAGTATATTGCTGTTATGAAAAAAAAAAGAAAATTTTGAAAAAAAAATCAATTTTAACTTTTAGCTTTTCAAAAAAATCTTTTCTCGAAAAATATAAAAAAAAATAAAAATATTCTTTTTGCAAAAAACGACAAAAAAAATAAAAAAAATGAAAGAGATAGTTTTTCCATTTTGTTTTTTAAGTTTAACCATCTATAACTTTTTTGTTTTTCGGGGAGATTACTTTCAAAAATAATAGAGATTTTCCACTCCACAGAACTTGATCTTTCCTGAAATTTTCGAGTCGTATGGATTATTCGTTCTTGAGTTATCTTGTCCACAAAAAACGTGACATCGAACGGAGGGACGGAAGGACGGACAGACGGACATGTTCAAAGTTTCTTATTTTTTCATAAAACACATTTGTTTCCAAGATTTTTTTGTCTAGGACGTTTTTTGGCGATTTTGGGAAATCGAAACTACCGTAATATACTATTCTAGCGCTACGCGCTGTGAATAGTATAACAATGACTTTTCAAGAGAAGTTTGTGATATGTATCCTTTTAGTTAAGAAATTGTTTGAAACCCTTTGAACGTGGCAACGTGTTCATGTCTCGCTTTGACTCTCAACACAAGAGAGGTTATAATAATGAGCGATTCTTCGAAGGAAATTACAATGATCTCACGCCGGCCGGTTGTGTCCGCGCGGTGAGGCGCGGAGAGTTGTTGTACCTACAAAACTGTGCCCTCATAATGCAAAACCCATCATACTTTATGAAGTTATTACGAAATATCAATTAAATGTAATGTTCGAATTGTATATGGTATTTTCAATAAATGAAACCTACTTGATCATCATCATTATGAGATTTATCCTCATCTTGATCATCATAATTATAATTATAATCAACTACATCATTATTATTATCTTCATCATCCTTATTATTATTATTAGCCACTTGAATCAATTATCCAAACTTTTGTGCGTTTTCTCACTAACTTGTATCCAATTTATTGCATCTGCCAAAGCTTACAATATAATTACTAGCTATTTTATCCATCATCCATCATTACATACCCAAAAGTTTTTTAACTACCAATTTATTTTTTTAAATAAACAAAACAGGCTTAGAATGGTGTTAATTTATTTATTTACCTTATGTAAAATCCATTTTTGATCCTTAACGTAACTCTTAAAAGACTTTTTCAAGATTTACTTGTTGAATAATCTAAAACATTCTTCATTCAGTCTTCGCTGTGTTCATTTTCGATATGCCCTTCGTGCATCCTTTAAAGACTTTTTTTAGTTAGTTGACCAACAAGATTTCTTGTCCTTTAGCAGTTCTAAATTGTGTTTCAAGTTTAAAAATGGGTATATTCAATTGGATTATAAACAATCTTGGTCTTAATGAAGAACACTGAATGAAAAGATCATCATCATTAAATTTATCCTCATCTTAATAATCATCATAATTATAATTATTATCAACTACACCATAATTATTATTATCTTCACCATTCTTATTATTATTATTAGCCACTTGAATCCATTATCCAAACTTTTGTGTTTTCTCAATAACTTGTATCCAATTTAATGTGATATATGTCTTTTTTAGATGTCTACCTTTGATTCTCTCATTCTGCCACAGCTTATAATATAAGTACTAGTTATTTGATCAATCATCCATCATTACTTATCCAATTTTTTTTTAACTAGGTACCAATTTTTTTTTTTTTTAATAACAAAACAGGTTTTCATTAGTTTAAACTTAGCACGGTGTTAATTCATTTATTTACCTTATGTAAAATCCATTTTTGATTTTTAACGTAAATCTTAAAAGACTCTATATCCTTATTCAAGATTTATTTGTTGATTAATCTAAAATATTCTTCATTCAGTCTTTGCTGTGTTAATTTTTCATATATCCTTCGTCCATCTTCCAAAAGCTTTATTTACTTAGTTAACTAACAAGAATTCTTGTTCTTTAGTAGTTCCAAGTTGTGTTTCAAGCTAAAATTGGTATATTTTATTGGATTATAAATAACCTTGGTCTTAATGAAGAGCACACAATGTTTGGCTTGCTTTTATTAAAATAAGAAAACAATAACTTTAATTGAGATATAAAATGTCAGAGTTGTTTTCTACTATCCATTTCATTAATTAGATTTCTAGTTATATTAATCGATTCTTTAGCTTAACTACGTTTCATATCTTCTTTTGTAACAACTTTCTTAAAAAAACTATAAAATAAAATCTAGTCAAAACCTTTAATAATAATAATTTAATATGTTTTACCGGGTTTCGGACTATACGGGCAGGCGTTCTCTCCGCTACGTATTCTGAGATCTTCATTGTGCGGTCGCTCTTGGCTGCTCACGGGAGGTCCTACCTTAAAGATGGATATAGTCCAGCTGATTGATGTCGCTTGAAACAGAGCACCTTTTTCACAGGGTCACAGGATAAGCAAAAAATCATTTCGACTTTTCACCGGCAGGTGGTTTTTATACGACCTGGCGCTTTAAAGTATATCAACATTAAACGCCATTGTTGGAATACAATGAAATATATAGTTTTACCACACTGATATTCTTCCAAATTTTTTATTTGATCGTTTGGACTTTTTTAATGCGACCTTTAGAATAACAAAATGTTAATAATTTGTTGAACTAAAGTCAACGAACTAATAACTCTTCTCTCTAGAATAGGAATTTCATTTGTAAAAACTGACAAAAACGTAGCCAACATATACATTTGTCTGTCTTACTCGCACAGCTTTGTTCTAACAGAGACAACAATAACAGTTACTTTTAATGGAGCTCTCTACAACTAGAATTATGAAACAAAAGACGTCTACCCTATCTCTATCTCATTTGTGCTACACTTTCCAGCCAACCAAATAAATACTGTATTTGTTTTTCATACAACAAATACAGTATTTATTTGGTTGGCCGGAAAGTGTAGCACTGAGCGGCACGAACGAACATAGCTAATGTGAATCTGTAGAATAAGATAATTCTACTAAAATTTAGATGGCGCCAGTAATTTCTTTAATAAAAATAATATAGTTACAATTTTCGCCCGGCCAAGTAAATATTGTATTTGTTCAACAAAGAACAAATACAGAATTAGTTTGGTTGGGTGGAAGTGGGCGTGTATGTATGTCTTCTATCCTTTTTGGGTAGAACATTTGTCCCTGTCTAATCTAACGGGAGAAATCGCCATTGTTATTGTTCAGCCCTGAATATACCTACTTTTTGTTCACAAACAAACCGAGATGTTGGCGATACTTTATATTAACGGTATGCGTATTCTAGAGAAAAGAGTTGTTAGTTCGTTGGATAAAGTCAATTTAGACTAGTTTTAATTAAAAAATTAATGGTGGTAACTGAAACCTTAGCCAATGGAATATTGATTAAATCCTTGGTTAAAACTTTTAGAGTGTTTTGAATTTATCGGTAAGCGGTATAACTTTTAAAATCCACTCATCTTTAAAAAATATTCTTTATCAGAATTCATTGATAGAATTAATCTTACAGCAACGAAATTAGTGACGGAGACGTAAACTAAATTTCAAGAGAATTTAAATCAAAAATGTAACAACCGTTATGATAATAGGTTTCGTATGTAGTACTTCATTATTTATTAATTAGGATTTCAATTAAAAAGTATAGTGTGAATAACTGGTCACTCGCTAGTTACAAAAAAGTTAGTGGGAAATGACGAAATGGTTGCAGGTCTAACACAAACTTTATTTTCAGTTTGAACGTTTACATTTTATTTTCCTAAGACCCGTTGTCATGAAAGTGAAAGTCAGCTAATTTTACATATCTGCTGCCAGAAAACAAGTGAACGTCAAACACAAAACGTCAAAATTAATTTTAAGACAATTTTTGCGTTTTTTGAATGTTTAAGTGTTAGGTCGTAGGAAAAATAGTATACGCATCTTTTTTTTTACTCAGCTCTACCTTGTAAAAAATAAGCACCCTCGTGCAATGAAAACTAGGTTCGCGTACTCGGTACGTAATATACTATTTAATGTTCGGCAAAAGCCTTACAAAAACATACAATGCTCCATTATAACTATCATTTTATTTTAATAATTTAGACATGGCAACAAGGCATTATTTCATTATATTGGACCGCACACAATAATTCGATTAAAATCAACATGCTAACAATGATATTGCCTGAAAAGATGTAGAAAATTAAAATAATTTAACGAAATCAACTAATCAAAAACTATAAGAGTCTCAGAACCCTTACTTAAAAAAAATACATATTTGCAGACGTGGCAACAAGGCCTTCGCTTAATTATTTCGTTCTATTGGACCAGAACACAAGTCTTTGATTAAAACCAATAATCATATCGTTATATATAGGTACACGGTGTATTTGAAATAGGGTCCGAAATTTTAAGGGGTGTCTCTACATCAGAAAATATGACATTAAGTTCCTATAAATATATGCCTAAAAATGCGTCGTAAAGGAGCTAGGCTATGTCGCCTATTGGGATCGTGGTATGCTAGTAGAGGCTACAGAACAACAACAATGAGAGGCAACACGTTACGCATTTGTTTCCACTTCCGATGCCCCGATAGCCAAGGTTACGTGGTCGGACAGTAAATCTCTGTTTTTAAATATTTTAGACGTGGCAACAAGGCATACCGTCCAATTCGTGTTGTTCAGTTGTTTTGTCTGACCTTCGCTTCATTATTTCATTCTACTGGACCGGTACACAAGTCTTCGATTAAAACCAACAATGATATTGTTATGTAAACATTCGAATTCCATGTTTATCGGTTTCGTTTGCACTCTCATCGTTTCCAATGAAGACATTAAATCCAATCGGCAGAGCGGAGCAGAACTAATAATAGGTTACCAGTCGTGGTTCGGATTTTATCGTGATAAATTACACGATACTGTTTGCTGTATTTGAGGTTATATGCCTGCTTCGCAAATAGAGACATTATGCTAAGCCATCGCTGATTTGATTATCGATTAAATACACTGCAAAAACAGCTCTAATTAAATTTGTTTATTATGGAAACTTAAAGTTGACCCTATGCTTTTTATCCATCAAATACACTTAATTCATCAGATGTTTACTTGAAGTAAATGTAAACGTTCGAAATTAGATCGGTAGAAAAGAAGATAAAACTACGCCGTGTAAATTCTTATTACAGAAATTTTGGTTTTTCTTTGGTGTTAAATTATATGACATAGTAGAGAGAGTAAGGAGAGACATTATGCTAAGGCATTTCTGATTTGATTATAGATTAAGTACACTTGAAAAATGAAGAGCAAAGTGATTATGAGAGAAGTTCAAGCTTCTGTAACGACATATTTCACAATAATTTGTGATATATTCTGATCTAAAATAAAGAAAAAACCATTGTATAACGAAAATGGCTTAGAACTAAATTTTAAAAGAACAGAAATAAGAATGTTTCCAAAAACATGAGAAAGAAGCATAGAAAAATTTATAATATCAATCAAAGAATATGCAGGATTAGCACTTTTGCTATTGACTTTTTGCTTGAATATTACCAACTGGATAAAACTTTAGATTAAAAAGAGAAAATACCTAAGAGAAAAACAAAGCCCAAAACTAACCTCGAAACTAATAAACAACAAAAACAGAGGGAAAGAAGTAGTTTTAACATTTTATGTTTGAAATAACTTATTTGTAAATGGTTTTTTCAATAAAACTAATCTCACATAAAATGACAACTAATAGATATTCTTGGTATAAAATTTATAGCTGTACAACTTGTTTTTATAGATGAAGACATTATTATAAACAATCAGTAGCAGCAGGACAGCAAAGTATCCTATAAATATTTAGATGGTGGATTAAACTTGGAAAATAATGGCCTATTGGTAGTCTATAGATATTTTAACACTATCTTTGTGACTTATAATGATCCATCAAGTGTTTCTTTTTTCGGGAAGTTTTAGGTTTTTATCTGTTCTAATAAATTATGACCAAAGGTTTAGAAAGTTAATCTTTTAATGGTATTTAAATTCTAATTTAATATAATTAGGTTTTGATTTGAAATAATATTAATGATTTTAAATTACAGAAATATTTGAGATTTGGTCTCACAGATTTGTTTAACATCTACCGATATGATTAGTTTCTTTTTACTTTAAGAATTTTAATTGAATTAATTTTGTTGATTTTTTTTCTGCTATAGGAAAACTTATTAAATACCTATTTTTGATTTAGTTTTATTTTATTAAAAATAATTAGAACTACTTTTGTTTTTTGTATCAGCAAAGTTATTTGCTATGCCCATTTGGCTGTGTAGTTCAATGAATATTTATAATTTTCTTAGTAAAATAGTTGCTTTTGTTGTGTATTTTATTGTAGTTCCATGTTTGTACTATTTTTTGTTATAAATTAAACATAGAGCTAATCTGGTTTAACGTAAGCTTAAAAAGCTACCTGCCTACGCTTTCTTGATCAATTTAAAACAACGCAGTTGTACCGGTACTACCTAGAGAGTACCCTTAGTCCAGATTTAAAATAGGTGTAATGATATAAACTTCCTCTTCACACTAGACCTTATTAATTACAACACTGTAGCCAACAAAAGGAAAAAAAATCTTACGATCAAAATGATTAATACCTTAACTAGATGTTATTGGAATTAAAATGTCATTATCCGTAGATTAACTATTATAAAACAAGTTTTTTTATCATCGTTTTTTATACACGTGAATAATATTTAATGACTATATCGTTATTTAAACGATATATGTAGTTTGTTTGGTTAAACTCAATACTTCATGGAATTGCTTCATTAAAGGGCAATTAGCCCAATTTTTTTACTTTGCATCAAAGTAAAAAATATATAGGGCTCATGGGCATATAATAAATTAGTATCTGATAAGCTTTTTTTAAATTAACATGTGCACCAAAATAATAATTTATTATTGTTATTTTAACTTTAACTGAACACATTATAAAACAAATCTTTTGATATGTAATATAAAAGCAGATAATATGAAATCATTTTGAATACAAAGCCACAGCAAAGCGACCGCAGACAATTTCAAACGAAAATTGAGGTTATGTATGTGAAGCGTCTTAGCAAACATTAATGTTAGACCCAAATAACTAGAGTTAATATCTAAGTTTAGTTTAATGTTTGAAAAATTAAGTTTATTTACAACCTAGTTAAAGAATATAAAGCATAATCTTTCCGAATGTTTTTTCACTAAAGAAATTTAAGTTTTATTTGTAATTTTATTGGCTGAATTGTAACAGCTCTTTAAGATAAAAACTTGGTTATATTAGCGTTAAGAGAAAAAACTTAAAATCTTTCCAATGGTAGTTATTTTCTCCTTAACCCCTTTGGATAAATAACCAAGACATTAAATGGAAACACAATGTAAATATCTAGGCATTACCCTAAACATCTACATTACGTGAAAACACCCTATACAGTAGGGTGTAGTGAAAAAGGTACTTTTTTGAAATCAAAAATGCTTGGGTCCGGAAATTGATAAACACCTTGGTCATACTCCATTTAAAAAAAATGAGTGTCTTAGCTGAACATCTTGTGCCCCCATAACTTTTTCAAAGTTGTGGAATTTGTGTCAAATATCGAGTTCCGTAATGTACCATGTATTTACTCCTAGCTTTATTCAAACCCAGATTGGTCAATTCCTAACTGGTAATTATACATGTTTTAAGTCATAAATATAGTTTTTTGTCCATAAAAAGGCCAAAAAGACACTTTTGATACTGTGTAATTTTATCGATTTTCTGCAAATATTGAAACAAAACGTGAAATTATTTTTTAAAGGTTTGAATGATCCTGGGTTAGGTTTAAGTTAATTGCGACATGTTATAAATGTAATTTTTTGTACCTAAACAGGACGAAAAAGTTACATTTAAAACCTGATTTTATGCCGGATTTTCAACAATATTTAGATACAAAAAATGATATTTATGAATTAACACGTGTCTATATTACAACATAAATTAACGCAATTAACTTAAAATTAACCCAGGACCATCCAAACTTTTAGAAAATAATTCCATGTTTTATTTCAATATTCGCAGAAAATCGATAAAATTACACAGTATCAAAAGTGTCTTTTTCGGCCTTTTTATGTACAAAAAATTATACTTAAAACATGTATAATTGCCAGTTTTAAATAGACCAAACTGGGCCCGCGTGAACCTATAATTAAATACATGGTGTATTCCGGAACTCAATATTTGACTCAAATTTCACAACTTTGAGAAAGTTATGGGCGCACAAGATGTTGAGCCAGGATGCTCATTTGTTGTAAATGGAGTACCACTAAGGGGTTCACTATTTTCCGGACCCAAGCATTTCTGATTTAAAAAAAGGACCTTTTTCACTACACCCTGCTATACAGCAAAACTATATCCTCGACTAGGCAGGAAAAGTCCCACACTGCTTGGAATAATTGCCAGGATTCCAAACTCCTTCCAAAACAAAATACCCAGAATATGCCTTAAGATCCCAAGAGAATATATAAATAAATAAAAATAAATAACCCTTCTCAAAACATAAATGATTTTTCATAGCATATCTTTCATTTAAGGAACCTAACCCCCCGTCTCAACAGTTTTTGATTATTTTCATGAAGTTATCATCACCCAAAAACCCAAAAATATAAAAAATATCCTCAATTAGTAAAGATACCGTGGAACCCTATGAATGGTAGTACCAGGTATGGGAGGCATAGCGTAGTGGCTAGCGCGTATGTATAGCAAGCCTACTAGCGTGAGTTCGGTACTCACTGGCGCAGATTTGCCTTTTTCAGTTAATTAATAATTGAAATTTGGCGAAGGCAAAGTGAAACGGACACTCCCTAGAAACTGGTTCGATAGTCAGTATAAGCCGGTGGTTCCCTCTACTACTAGCCCACACAAGTCCTGGACTTAGGGGATGCTTAATTAAGTAGAATAGTACGAGGTTAAACAAACAAACCCACTTCTTCATAACCCAATACTATACAGATTTAGTGAGTTAATCTTCATTCAAACTAAACCCCTTTCAGTGAAATGAGCCATAGGCCTTAAAAATATCTCTTAAGGAAACGAAACAAACTAGAATCATGATGATGAGTTATTTTCTTTTATTTTGATAAATCAGTAAGTGAGATATAATTGTCTTCGTGTTATTTACCAGCGGGTTTTCTTTTATTTATAAGCATGACCAATCAGCGAGCTGCAGGTGCCAACTAACGAATTATATTTCTTCTCACTCACTCTCAGATTGGTTCACTCCTTGTTTTACAAGTTAAGCGGTCCATGAATCTAATTTCAAGGTCATTACACAAGAATAATTCATGCCCATCACCTTGATTAAGTTATTTAAAATAAATTATAGTATGCTTTGTTGCAGACAGATATGATCTACGTTAGTCTTTCTTTTTGGTATAGCACTGACAATGATATGACTAATATACACTGAAAATATTTAAGTTTTAGAATCAAAAGCATTCTTTTTTGTGTATCTAGGATAAAATAATGTGTATTATGGACAAATTTGGTATGAAGATGTGTTTTGTCAGCACAATGTAAAAAAGAGTCCAAGAAAACTGGGATGAAGGTTCGGAATAGCCAAAGTAAGTTCCGACCTTGCCTTATGGCCCTTCCACCACTGCGTTTAAGGTTTAAAAACCTACTTTTTATGGTCTTGCTGCTGTTCATCGCATTCAGAACGTGCCACTTGAGTTTTGCATGACATATTTTATATATATTTTAATCTGTAATTTTTTCTTTATTTTTTTAATTATGTCTTATCGTCTGACGTCTATTAATTCCACACTAAGATTTTTTTACTGTATTAAATTCTTATAATAATTATTAAATGATTTTGTATATAAAACTTTATTTATTGAATACAAGTTGTTAAAGTAAAACATTGTTGTTCTATTATTGGTACTATAACAACTAATTTAGTATATGGAACCCTAAAGCTAGGGCTCCATATACAGAGCTGTCCAAAAGTCACCCCCCCCCCTCTTAACTTTTGAACCAGTTGAGATATCGACTTCAAATTTGGAACTTTTAAATAAGACAACTTAAACTATCTTTTAGCATATATTTAATACTTTCAGCTCTTAAAATGTGGGCAGGGGGGCATGAGCGCACATTTTTTTATATGGAAAGGGGGGTCGTGTAATACATCATTTTAAAGCTTATAAAATTCTTCATTTAACTCCATATTTTTAAATTAAAAAAACAAAATTTGGGTTTAAAATGGGGTTGAAAATGGGTATTAATGTCAAAATTCCTCTAAAAAAAAACTAATTATTTTTTAAAAATGCCTAATTTCATCATAAAAAAATGTTAATTATACTTTTAAACTAATTTTAGTTGACATAATAAAAATTTATAAAAAAAAACTTAAAAAATCGAATGTTTTAGCAGAAAAAATTGAAAAATCAAAACCTTAAAAAACATTTTTAAAAAATTTAAAAATGTTAGTTTAAATAGAGAATTTTATAAGCTTTAAAATAATGTATCACACGACCCCCCTTTCCATTTAAAAAAATGTGCCCCCATTCCCCCCTGCCCACATTTTAAGAGCTGAAAGTATTAAATATATGCTAAAAGATAGTTTAAGTTGTCTTATTTAAAAGTTCCAAATTTGAAATCGATATCTGGTTCAAAAGTTAAGAGGGGGGGGGGGGTGACTTTTGGACCGCTCTGTATATAAAAAACCGTTCAGTATTGTGTTCAGTTTGGTAAACATAATCAGCGTAGACTATCCATTTGCTGTCTGCTGAAAAAGACTATAGTTCTCTTAACAGTGACACAATCATCGAGTGTAAATACTGTTGTAAATGACTAAAACCATATATTTGAGGTATTTTAAATAAAATCATCAGGGATACATTGAGTTTTTGTGAAATCGAGCTCTTCATTAACTGCCGTGGTGCGGTTTAACACAAAACGCTGTCAAATTAATGTGTCTTGAATTAACACGATTATACATTGCCTGCGGTTGAAAGCTGCATCGGCGCTAATTACCGAACGAAAAAATAATTAAACCCAATTATTAACGGCCACATAACACACACCGCAGCTCAAAAAACCAATATTTAAACCAGACATCACAACCAAACTAATTTGTATATTTACACTAACATTTAGTGACTTAAAAAACTGTAAATGTTGAATTTGGAATAAATTATGCACAGATTAGTCTTTGGTGTACAGAAATATTAATATGTATATCTTTTTTTTTTTCGATCCTAATACTAGTCATGGTGTTCTTTTAAAGGATGCGACAGAGACGATGTCCTTGTTTAAGATTAAGTACAGGCGACAATAAAATCGGCGTTGCCAATTCAAGCGCTAATTATTCAGTAGTAGCAAGTCTAATCTCATTGATAACACTAGGCAACACGGTTTCTTGCCCTGATTGGAGTCATATGTTTTTTAACTAATTTTGGGTCGCTGAAACCGAATCTGGCCTCAGAATATTTCTATTACCTAAGTTTTCTGAGAAAAATGAGATAAAAATGTTAAAAACTCATTATTTTATCCCTCTTTTGTTCTAAAATTATGGGAGATAAAAATATTCCGAGGACAAATTTAGATTCGGCGACTTAATATTAGTTAAAAAATGCCCAACTTAAAACATGGAAACTTTAAATTCAACTGTAGAATAAATAGGGATATTATGAAAAAAAAAATTAAAAAAAAAAATGGATGTGACAAACCTAAGTAGGGGTGGAGGGTACGGAGAAGGATGCATAAGGGGACAAGCTTATCTCCACGTACTAATGCTAGAAATTGTCAAAAATCATTACTAGGGGGTCAAAAATGAACTAAAAAAATGTTACGTAATATGGTTCTTATGTAATAAAGTAACAGTTTTATGATGTAGAACCATTAAAAAAAACGCAATATTTTGTTTTATAAATTATTTTTAAATTTGCATAATTGCATGTACTAAAATTTAAAAAATAAGACGTGCTGGATTTTTTTTAGGTCAAATTTGGATTCTGCGCCTTTAAATTAATAAGAAAAAATATATTCTTTGGGCTCGGGAAAAAAGTTTACACTGTGTACTTTAATTTTGTTTCCTTTTCATTTATTTACTTTTTACGAACAAACTAAGCAAAATAAAAAAATATTTGTATAAATATTTTTGTAGAGAATTTTATAGTCTACTTACTGTGACAGTAGGTCCTTGGCATATAGATTTTTGAATTTCTCCTATTTTTTTTAATATACCCTAAAATTTTCAAAATCCTACTCTTTTTTTTTAAGATTTTTAAAAAAATGATCATTATTTCCTGGACTTATATCTCAAAAATTTTAGGTGCTGGAATTTTTCTAAGGTTAGATTCGGATTCTACGTCCTCAAATTAGTAAGAAAAATTTACTTTCCGATCGGGGCAAAAAAAAAATTTGCGATTTGTTGCCTAGTGTAAGCAGTGTATGGCGGGCTGGGTCTCGGCTCCGCGACAGCTATCAAGGAATGCCGATGCTTGCTCGCCGTATCGACACAGCGAAGTACATTTCTGGAAATACTGTCACTCTTAACTACTATAGAATTTGTCAAACTCAATTTGTAGGTGATATAGATAGTTTAACCACTTTTTAGATTTTAAGCTTTCACGGCCATTAAGATATAAAGAACTTTCACTTTCGGGTTTAGACCGTGTTAATGGATTTTCACTTTCCGACGTTTCGTCTCTTACTACTAGAGACATCTTCAGGGATTAATCTGAAACTAAGTTTCGAATCAACTTGTGTCACTATTTATGACGAGTTGTGGTTATTCACCCGTGACGAGGTTTTTCCTATCAAAGACTTCCATATTGCAGGTAAGTGGTAACCAGTGTCCCGATTGATATTGTTAGGATGCTTGAAGATTTCTATCGATTCCCGTATCTTCCTTGGCATTTTTCTGTTTTCTGTTAATATTTGTTTTGTTTCAGACAAATTGATTTTATGACCTGTTTCATGTACATGTTCGGCTACTGCCGATAAGGAAATTTGTTTCTTTCTTATATTGCGCTCATGCTCTTGAAGTCTTGTAGAAATTTTTCTCTTAGTTTCACCTATGTAAACCGTACCACAGGAGCAGGGTATTTTATATACGCCTTCTGAACTCAGGGGTATTTTGTCTTTTGTTGAAGTCAAACATTGACCTAATTTTTGGTTGGACCGAAATATAGGCTAAACCCGAAAGTGAAAGTTCTTTATAGTTTAACCACTTAGAAAAACACCATGATACCAATGTATATTAAAACTTTTAAAATAAATGTAGTCTTAAATTAAAGTTTAGAAGCTAAACCAAAATCTGCATGAAATATAAAATACAATGCACCTTTAGTTTAGTTTATATAGATGTTCTCAGGTCTGTTATAACAAGTATTTTACATGAGTAATGGTTATTTTCTCAATTGTGTACTTACAGTTGCCCATTTTGTCGATTTTCCGGTAAAAATTGGAAAATAATATTTTACAAAAAAAAAGAGAGTATTTTCACTTGTGAACATATTATCTGGTCAATACTTCAAGTGAAAATACTCTTTCAGTAGGAGTTATAGTTTATTATAGAAATTATGAAAAAAAGCCAGTAATAACCACCAGAAAATAAATATTTTCCTGTTGAAAATTAAAAAAAAAACACATTTTTTTAAATTTCAACTATAGTTTACATCCTGTGAAACATTTGTTGTAACTTGACTTTTTTATTTCTGCAACAATTTGAGATTATATTTGGTGAATTAAGTTTATTATAGTTGGTAATTATACTAAGGTATTACATGAAAATGAATCCCATAGCAATCATTAGTGTCATCCTTCTTGAGATTTTCCTTACAAGAACTTTAATTGGGTCCACTGTGGCCAATGAGAAATGTCTTATCCTTATTAGTGCTTATCCTGGATATTTTAAAAGGACGATGCGATGTACTATGTAAAGGATTATATAATGGGGTAGTTTCACGGGTTTTTTAAGGAATTATTTCTAAAATGTATACAGAATTTCCTTTAAAATGGTAAAACATTTGCTAAATTCGAACCTATACTCTCAGAGATATTGAGCTTTAAAAATTAGTGTAACTATTAATGTAACTATTATCCAGGATCCCTGTGAAAAATACTTATCTAAAAATAAAGATATAATTTTATGCCACAAGCTTTTAAAGAAATTTTACAAAACCTTTTGCAAGAATGAAAAAGATAATTATTATTAACTGTAGGTATCGATTAAAGATATTTATTACAGCAAAGAAAACCAATCTTTAAAACTTAGACAATGAAATAAATGACTTCCTGTGTAAAAATATATGTATGTATACTAAAAGTTTAGTAAAGAATATTGGTAATACCTGTAATATTTTGTTTAATAGAAAATTTAAAAAATCAAGATCCTATGCATAGATTTTGATAAACAGATTAAGATTTTAAGGCTTAGACTAAGTAGTTCTTGTTTAAAATAGTATAATATTGATGCATTTAATAACTCCTAGTAAAGAAGCGCTAAGGATAAACCGAAAAAAAGAATTCCTTAAACCAAGGACATGGGTCTTTCGATATGTTCAAAACCATATTCTCTTATTTCATGGCCAGCATTTCTTTAAATGAAGAGGACGGGTTTTTGAGTGAAGATATGTGCTCTTCATTTAAGGATATTGACTTGAGTTTAAAGAAATGCTAGCCTTAGAACAAGCAATCCTTTTTTCTTTTAAAACTTCTAAATTTTTAAGCAAAAAGGGCTTTTCCCAAATTAATAAGTAATTAGAGTCACGAAATCATGTAGAAAAGACCCAAACAAACAACAAACCAGAATATATCTTATAAAGACTCCATATGTGAAGATTTCCTTGATACTATACAAAAATGTGACTGATAAAACACACTGTAAAAACTGCATGTAAAATAATGTAAAAATACATGAATTTACATAGTACGGAATAGTAAATTCACTATTCTGGACTATGCATTATTCATGAATTTATGTAAAAGAATGTAAAATAATGTAAAATATTGTAAAATAATGTAAAATAATGTAAAATAATGTAAAATAATGTAAAATAATGTAAAATAATGTAAAATAATGTAAAATAATGTAAAATAATGTAAAATAATGTAAAAGAATGTAAAAGAATGTAAAATAATGTAAAAGAATGTAAAAGAATGTAAAAAAATGTAAAAGAATGTAAAATAATGTAAACAAATATATTTACATTGATTTACATATTTTTACATGATTTTACAATGTCGGGCTATGTTATTTTAAAACGCGCGTGCGCTTTGGACAATAACCAATAATTATTGTTAGAGAGATAGCGACTCATGCCGCTAGGTTAAAGTGTTAAAAGTGTAAAAAAAGGTAAATATTATTTATGTACGATGTTTAAATGATTTATTTGTGGCCTAAAATTTACATTCATTATAAATTACGATCTTTATCAACCAATAGATCTTTAAAGAAAGAGGTAAGCAGTATTAAGGGTGCAAATCGTTTGGTTTATTAAACCAAATAAACATTACGCTACGATATTTCAAAAAAGCTTTGACACAGAGACTTGTAATTTGGAACAAACATTTTCTAAGTAGTAAATATTTTTTTTCAAATTTCAAGTCTTTGCAAAATATTACCATTCTGGACTATATAATTTTTACCGTTCCGGTCTATGTAAAATATTACCATTATGGACTATGTAATTTTTACTATTCCGGTCAATGCAAAACATTACCATTACGGACAAGGTAATTTTTACCATTCCGGTCTATGGCAACATATTACCATTTACGGACTATGTAATTTAATGTAATTTATTTTTACCGTGCAGATAACTTGGTCTAAAAAGTAAAAAGAACTTTTCAAAATCAAAAAAGTCATATTGATTGGCCTGAAATACAAATGAAGTGGGTGAATTTACAACCATCCTCCTCGAACCGGTAACAATAAAGTTGCCAAAAGAAATTTTCAATTACAAAAACTAATAAGGACATAAATTATACCGACAGATGTTTTAACAATAATTTAAACGTTATTTCGACGTTATTTACTTTAAAATTTTACTATCTGCATATGAAATCGATGTTTTTTCACACGCTCTCTTGGTTCCGTCCCTAATTTAGAGTCACATTTACTAATTTTTCACCAAACTTTATCGTGACATATTAATGCAGCACAGGCCTGCATAAACACTTTTTCCGGAAACGGAAAATTAACTTGTTAGAGTTTTAATATGCACCATTGAGTATGAGAATATTGCTACGCCCTTTACACTAAAGAAACAAATTTGCTAGAATTAGGGTAGGATCACCGGTTTTAGCCACTGCACCGGTTTTAGCCAGTCAGAGTAGTTTTTTGGGTATAGCTAAAAAATAGGAGACTTTAGATCAAAATTATCGTTTAAATCCGATTTGAATGATAAAAGTTGGGACAACAAATATGTTAAATAAGTTTTAACTGTAGCGAAACGAATACAGCGCCTATTTAAAATTTTGATTTTGAAAAAAATGTAATTTCTTATGACTTTTCTTAAGAAACCGCCAGAAAAATAATTTTAAATATCTAATTCAGGTAAAATTAAATTCGTAAAACATTTATATCAAGTTAAAGCTAAGTCATTAAACAGTTACTTTATTAATATTTTAATACATATTTTGCAGAATTTATTCTTAAATTTGCATGGCGATAACTGGGACACTAATATGCTTCTCTTTCTAGCTATAGCCACAGAATTGGCTAAAACTGGAACCTAAGTAGTACCTATTATAGCCAATGTCAAAAAATATCAATATGTCAAAATTACTGTACAAATAATAAATATTTTAGCGAAAACCACCTTTAAATATTAGCCAATAATACATTTAAATTAAAAAAGGAGGAGTATTACAAAATAGTCGAGAGCTGGCCATCAAAATGACTCAAATGATTTAAGACTGAAGCTGAAAACTAAACATGTCACAATGTGAAATTGTCATATACATATAAATATTTTTGTAAAACTTATAGTGTCGAATATGGTATAAACTACCAGCTGGTTCAGATCCCAAAAAGATTCTTAACAAATAAATAAAAAATAAATAAAATTAATAAATATTTATAATTATCGGATAATTATCCAAGAAAAGATGTATGTAATAAAAAATGTAATAAAAAACGAAATCATTTTAAATATTGATTAAGAAGTATATATTCTTAAAAAACTATAAATTTTAAATGTTCTAAAACTGTTACAAAAATATAAATAATTTATTTTTAACATCTTTTTAGTTTTTTTTTTAATGGTGGCTATAACTGGTGAATATTTATGGCTAAAACCGGTGCTTGGGTGGCTAAAACTAGAAAATTAGTATTATTTTGTTTGTTTTTAATTTTATAACATATCAGCTGAAGTTATATTGTTTAAACATTTATTTTATAGTAGAGATATATTGTAAGTTTCAGAAAAACCTAAACTTGCAACCTTAACATAATAAAAAGAAATAAAAACAGAATTTTTCTTAAGGTGGCTATAACTGGGGTATCTACCCTATATACGAATGGACAAGTTTTTGCAAATAAGGATTTAAATGTAATGCTTTAATGCTGGCTCTATACATTTGGCTATTGAGCATGAATGTGCCAAAATTCAGGCGCTTTATCTTTTGAAGTTGGCTACATTCGGATTCGCTGACTTACATTAGGGCTCGTCTTAGTGAGTTTTACCTTGACATGTTTTACAAACCACCTACAGAGGTTCTCAAATCTATGAAAACGAAGTTGTTTCTAATTTGATAGACAAAAGATACTCAAATTTAAAAAAATACTATTAGAAAAAACAGTTCACAGAGTTTAAAAAGTCTCAGTTTCTGCATGATTCTCAGTGTATACTAAATAAATACATCACTTGCAAATAATCATGAAGTGGGTGACTAAATTATTAGATGACACGATGAAAAGGGCAGATATTAATCAGATGCAATAAAGAAATGCGTTAATAACTGGGCACGGTATTTTCCATTCCATCTTCATATGTAGGCGTTATAAAGCAATCGTACAGCGGAATCAGGAAACATGGAACGTTCTCAGCTACGATGAAATATTATTATTATCATTACATACTAATTCCGCTAGACACTTGTAGATAACTTGTTTCATTTTTATTGTTTCTCATTAAAATTATTTTCTTATTCCGAGGCACGAATGGCACATTGTATAAGAAGTAATAACATTAACAGTTGTATTCTAAGGCTTGTTGTGTTAGAAATTCCATAAAAACTGCATATAGATTCAAGTAGGCGAACTTATTTTTAGTTTTTATTTTAGATATGTTTTTTGTCTTAGTTTTAACATTGCTTACCACTAACATACAACATTTTAAATATATTTTAAAGATGACGATGCAAACTACAAGTTTTGTTCCCTAGAGGATTGGATTGGCATAATTGAAAAGACAGAATTAAAAAGTTTATTGGTGACCTTAGATATGTTAATAACTTTTAAAATGGTGGGTATAGGCCTTTGTCCTTCAGAAAAACACGTTTTATAACTTGCCGACGTTTCGAAAATATTATTTTCTTCCTTCCTTTAAATTTTTCGAAACGTCGGCAAGTTATAAAACGTGTTTTTCTGAAGGACAAAGACCTATACCCACCATTTTAAAAGTTATTGTGTACTTTTTAAAACAAAGTTTTAATTCGTTTAAATAAAACTGTGTATAAATACAATTTGTTTTGTTTTATACATCTGAATTCTGTACTGGAAAGGACCGAAAAAAGTTTACTATATGCTAGTGTTGTTTTGAATCGTTTGCGTTCGTTCTGGGTACATTCCTTCTTTGATTTAAATAGAATGCAGTATGCAAGAAACCAACAAATAACCATGGCACGTTTTGTTTTAATGTTTCTGTTCGCTTTTTTATACTCATCGCAGTTTTAAGCAATAAAAGTATTACAGGTAATAGTTTTAGGTCTATAATTGCTTATTTTTTACAATGAAATATCTCTGTTACAAGAAATTTCTCTTAATCTTACTTAAAAGTTAATAGGGTTTATAGATCTAAAGGAAATTCGTTAAATTTTAAATTTCGAAGCTGCAGAATTTGTTATTTTTTTTACTAGTTAAAAAATATTTTAGAAATAGTATTCACTATGTAGTTAAGAGAATGGTTACATACATGAGAGCTTGTAATATCGTATAAAATACGCAATAACAGGTCCTAAAACGACTATAAACTCAATAAATAAAATAAATATATTTTGTAGAGCGAACTGGAAGAAAGAAGATAGGCAGGCCTAGAATGGAATACTGCACCTACCTCGAAAAAATTTACCTCGCAAGACATTACCTAGAAAGGACATTACCTCAAAAGATTTTACCTCGAACGGGTTTTACCTTGAAAAGGGTAGTTTTAAATTTTTTCTGTTCCTTTGCGATTATTGTATGTTGTAGTATTTTTGCTCATACATATTTTATTATTTATTGATAAAATTTAAAGTCGAAACGGGCAATTATTTGCTTTTAGTTTTAGTACATATTTCAAAATTAATCGGTTAACCTATATCGAGGGTTCGGTGTATAAAAAGTTTGTGTATTATAAAGATTGTGTGTACAAATACAATTTTTTTTGGAAATGTTGAATATGATGAAATTGCTGGCAAAGGAAAAACATTTATAATTTTTTGTTTTTAATTTTTTTTTATAGAAATTTTGCTGTGGATTTATTGGCAGCTTTTTGATTACACTGGTCGACAAAAAAAACACAAGTTTCAATTTTGTCTGATATATTATTTTCGATGCTGAATTGACCACCATTTTTTGCCATCACGTCAGGGTTCTGAGATAAATGCTACGATTTTTTGAAAAAAAAAAAAAAAATAATAAATAAATATTATTTTCAGCCCTAGACATTTTTTTTTTCTAGGAACCTTATATACCTAAAAGATGCAGATTTTCACGTAGATTTTAAAAATGTTTTCTTTTTCAAAAAAAGTGCAAAAAACTAAAAAAAAGTTAAACATTTTTCAAATGACTATTACTCAATACTAAAGCTTATAATTTGTTTAATAGATCAATTTATTTGCTTTTTTAATTTAAAAATTTATTTAAAGGTGTGCGAGGTAATTTTTTTGGAGGTAAAAATTTTCGAGGTAATTGCTTGCGAGGTTTGACTTTTTTCAAGAAAAATACCCCTATCCATAAAGTATAAAGGCTTTAAAAATTTTAGGAAAATGGAATATGAGAAAGGGGTAAAATTACACTATTTCTAAAAAAACAATTATTTTAAGAAACTGCGTGAGGAGTATATAATGTTAGGCGAAGCATGTCTTTCTGGCTTATTTACCCATTTACCATCTCATTTCTTCAACAAATTTGCATATTGCAATTTATGTTGTTTCGTTATACCTGACATACCGTCATTACAAAAATAATGACTTCATTATGAGAATTAAATGCAAAAACGCCGAAAAACACATACCTAGCTGCTTTGTTTTTTTTTTTTAATACATTCATATGAAATTCCACTGTGAAAAGGATCTTCAGGTAAAAATCTGTCCTACATGTAATACGTGACCCTGCACAAAGAAATCCTCCTAGTGTGTCAAATTTTCGTATTTCTTTTTTTTTTTCGGATTTTTATGTCAAACGTTTTTACATAAGAATCTGGAAAAAAAAATAAATACGAAAATTAGACCCACTACGTGGGTTTCTTTGTGCAGGGTCACATATACGTTTCTCACGGTTTAACTGTTTTGAAGTATATATTTAAATAAACAGCTGAATCTAACAATCCTTAACATTTTCGGCTTAATCATATTTTTTTTTCCACGACTAATAATTTTTGCTATGCAGAATTTTTGGATAGTTCTCGTTTTAAGAAAAAACAATTTTCTTTTATTGCAAAACTAATTTTTCAGAAATATTTAATTTTTAGAAAACAAAAAATGAAAAACAAAAACTGTTTTGTTTTGTATTTCTTTTTGGTAGCAGTGTTATACTATAGAGTCTCTTTTTGCATAGAACCCCACACACTCGCTCGTGATCTGAAACTTTTCTTTCATCTTTTGTCGGCATACCGATCAATTTATTAAACTTTATTAAGACATCAACGGGTTTCACCAAATTATATTTTTTTGTTTTTAAATAAATTAGAATGGTCAATGCCATGAAGATAGGGGAGACCAGCACAAAAACACATATATTTGCCTTTGTTTATAAACTCACTCCCCCTGAAACTTGTATACTGGTAGGAAATAATATGTGGCGCCACCTATAGCAAATGTATAGGGGTGACCGGGGCTTATTGTCGGACTTTTCATTCAAAGACAATTTTTTCCTTTATTTTTGTTTTTTTTTATTGACCAAATGGTAATTTTAGCTGCATGTTTCAGTAATATTATAATGGGTTAAACCATAGAAAAATTAACAGGGTATTAGAGTTATGATTTTTTTTTGTGGTCTCGAAAAATGTCGCGGCACTCTTTTTACTCTTGTACTAAAATTGACAACTATAATTAAATAATATTTTTTCAATTATTTTTTTAATTTAATTTAATAAACGATTTTATTTGCTATCCTACAAAGTTTTACTTTTTAACACAGTTTTGAATAAAAAAATGCGAAAAAGGAAATGTTATACCACGTACATATCTCCAGATCATGCGACAACTAGCCCCAGTGGTCAATTTTACGTTATGTACTTTTTAATTAACTAATAAACACTCCTAAATGACAATATACACAAATAATATACACAAAATCCAAACTATTATTATTCATATAATTTTCTTATCTTAATGTTTTAAATCAAAATAAGAAAAAATATTTACCACAAAAAAATTACTGGACGCTTTAATTTTGACATTTTTTGAATTATCTTGCTACTCTTTTAACTTATTGCTTTTAGTTTACAAATGATTAATGGCACTTTTGTAATGCAGAGGTTAATCTCGGTTTGGTACAGAAAACTATTTTACTTTTTGAGATACAAGCACTACGACAACTTACCCCTGTGACAACTAGCCCCGATCACGTTGATATAAGTTTTTTTAAATAATAAAAAATTGTTATATTAGTAAAAGACCCAAATATAATTCTGAACAGAAAAGTTTTTTGTTGCCACCAAAATAAAAGGGCAAAGAAACATATTTTTAGATCAAAAACTCTTAAATATACTTTTAAAAGTAAATCAGGATTTACAAAATTTTCCTAGTTTAAGTTGGGCTTTTTGTCCAAACCTCCCCTAATATTGTTTTACATAGGTACCTACTTAATATAATTGGCTTATTGTTTTAATCGAACATTTATAAATCGATTTATAATTATCATGATACATATTTCGATTGTTTTTTTATCACTATAATTGATCAAAATCATAAAATAATGTTGAGTGAGGTCGAATTTATTAAATTATATTTTTATCAGGACTATTAATGAAAGAGACAAAACAATGTTAATTTTTTTAGCTTCTATATTAATTTACATACCATAAAGCCAAGTTACATATGTTTCTTGTTTATTGGATATTTTTTCGCTATTATTTAATAATTATTATTAATTTTTCTAGGAAAATCCTATATATGGGGAAACTTACTTAAAAACAAGAAAACAATGCTATTCACTCAGAATGGAGATTTCTCCATTTAGAATAGACAGGGACAAAAGTTCTACCCAAAAAGGATAGAAGTAATATCACCAACTTAAAGAAAAAAAATCTCCTATGTTTTATGTTGGCTGCACTGTCAGTAGCGCCATTTTCTTTAGCCACTGTCATTGTATGAGCTGCGTTTGATATTGTTTTGATTTCAGTTTTTTTGTGTGTTTTACTAAATATTGTGTTTTTATTGACTATTATAGTACTTTTACGAGTTTTGATATTTAAATATTGTTTACCCAAAAGTTCTTTCTTTATACCTTAGATTTAAAGCCTAGTCGAAATTCGTTTGGACTTTTGCAACCCGCGTAAAAACATCTTGGCATTTTGGTAGCTATAACAGAAATAACGCTCGTCATAAAATTAATTTCTGGAAATGTAGAAACTGGTAACGATATTAAAATATATAATAATAATATATAGTTAATAATAAATATGATAAACATTAAATAAATTCATATTTACCTTTTCATATTTGAGGTTATGTTTTGTAAATAAAAAAACAGATTAATCAACCAACCTAAAAACAATTAATAGGATTTATATTTCATTATTTTACTATTAAATCATCAGTTTTATTTCTTAGCAAAAAATATTCATTTCTTTAGCTTTATTTACAAAAATCAACGGTAATTGTTGATAAACTGAAAAAAATGCAATATTTTTTTAATTTATTTAAGTTGGTAGTGGCGTGCCGTGCACAAATGAGACAGAGATAGGGTAGACGTCTTCTGTTTCATAATTCTAGTTGTACAGAGCTCTATTCGTTACCGCAGTAAATACTAAACGTTTTTACCTATTTGGAACCCCAGGCAACATTTGTTATTAAATACAAGTTGTTACAGTAAAACATAACAGAACAATGTTACTTTATTATTCTATCAATCTATTTTCTAATCATCGTACAGAGTGATAGTGGTAGACTGACAGTTTTTTTTTGACTCTTGGTACTGAAGAGGGCCAGAAGCCCGAAACTGTCAGTCTACCAATATCACTCTGTACGATGATTAGAAAATAGATTGATGGAATAATAAATTAATATATTTATAATTTTGTTTAAAATTAAAAATTTCTGTCCTTACGAATTCTACGTCTAACCACCCGTTAGTGGTACTATGTGCTTGAGACACACAAGTCTTCAACTTGCTACCATTCAAAGTCTCCAGATTAGGACAGGTATGAGTAGTTGTCTACATCTAGAAATAGATGGCGCACAAGTCTACATCAATCTAATGGCTATATTCCTTTTGCGAGTAAAGTCTAAAAACGTTTTCTTAATCAGCGTGCAGAGTTGACTCTTGGTACTGAAGAGGGCCAGAAGCCCGAAACTGTCAGTCTACCAATATCACTCTGTACGATGATTAGAAAATAGATTGATGGAATAATAAATTAATATTTTTATAATTTTGTTTAAAATTAAAAATTTCTGTCCTTACGAATTCTACGTCTAACCACCCGTTAGTGGTACTATGTGCTTGAGACACACAAGTCTTCAACTTGCTACCATTCAAAGTCTCCAGATTAGAAGAGGTATGAGTAGTTGTCTACATCTAGAAATAGATGGCGCACAAGTCTACATCAATCTAATGGCTATATTCCTTTTGCGAGTAAAGTCTAAAAACGTTTTCTTAATCAGCGTGCAGAGGTGACTCTTGGTACTGAAGAGGGCCAGAAGCCCGAAACTGTCAGTCTACCAATATCACTCTGTACGATGATTAGAAAATAGATTGATGGAATAATAAATTAATATTTTTATAATTTTGTTTAAAATTAAAAATTTCTGTCCTTACGAATTCTACGTCTAACCACCCGTTAGTGGTACTATGTGCTTGAGACACACAAGTCTTCAACTTGCTACCATTCAAAGTCTCCAGATTAGGAGAGGTATGAGTAGTTGTCTACATCTAGAAATAGATGGCGCACAAGTCTACATCAATCTAATGGCTATATTCCTTTTGCGAGTAAAGTCTAAAAACGTTTTCTTAATCAGCGTGCAGAGTTGACTCTTGGTACTGAAGAGGGCCAGAAGCCCGAAACTGTCAGTCTACCAATATCACTCTGTACGATGATTAGAAAATAGATTGATGGAATAATAGAACAATGTTACGTTTTACTGTAACAAATGTTGCCTGGGGTTCCAAATAGGTAAAAACGTTTAGTATTTACTACGGTAACGAATTTTCAGTGTTGGAAAAAACGTATTTATTATGGTTTAATACAAATTTTTTAATCTTTATATAAAAGGGGCCAACGTATATTTTACGAAACTTTAAATACTGTTTTATGTGAGTCAAAGCATAAGTTAAAGCCCTTTTATCCTCAAGTAAAAGCATTATGATGTACTTTAGAAACTTATTAACTTTTTGAAAGGTTGTTAAATCTAAGATATAACAATTTGTTGTGTTGTTGACAATTTTCAGCTTTGATTTTCAGCTTTAGATTGTTTCAAAAACATGTTGTTTTCAGTTTCGCAACATAATATCATGCTTGCGAATCTCTCTGATAATTAGGCTGTATTGTTAATACAAAACGTACATAATAAGCCCGCAGTTAAATACGAACAGTTGGTTCAAAACAAACTGACTGTCCCAAACTACGGTTGAATGGACATAGAATACGCTGGACAGAAAAATCAACAATTTTTTGATTCGCTACACCCGAAAAAGTTACAATGGACTCATTGAAGCCCTTTAAAATTATATTATTTCTGAAAATATTTACAAAGGTCAATTTGAGAGATCTTTTTAACAGACTATAACAACGCAAAAGATTGTTTATGCAGATTTAACGATCTTGGCGTCAAAAAATTCGTTTTAATCACGAAAGTGACAAAAGCTATATAAAATTCTATGTTATATTAATTATTACCATCGGAAAATCGAAGAAATGTACATTAGTATATAATTTACCAAGTGAGAGAAGTTTAACATTTTTGACCTGCGTCAAGACGTGGTCTAAAATGTTAAATCTTCACTCACGTGGAAAATATAGTATTTTGTTCACTACCAGTACAATTAATTAGCTATTTATTTATTTATTTCACTAAAATTTAATGACAAAGCTACTTTCTTTAGTTAATTTTTCTTCAAGTTCTTCCCTCTTCTATACAACTATGCCTACTGATTTTAATGAAACGGAAACCCCCATAGTACCCCACATCTTTGATACAAATTCACCTCATACAGAACATTCAGAAACTTTAACACATAATAATTTAACAGTAGAAAAGAGAAATAAATATACCAATAACATCACCTGCTCATATAAATATGTCTTGCCGAAATTGTACAATAAACTATAATTTTGATAAGTAGTTTACAAAATTACTAATTACTTTTGTTAAATTTTGTTAATAAATATGTCATTTTAAAAAATAAACAATTTTATTTTAAGGTTATATCAACAAAAGACCAGATTATTTGTGCTGCGCAAATTGCGCATGGCTTGGAGCAAGGCATATGCAACCTATAAAACATAGTCGTATTACGAGTTGAATATCCAATATCTAATATATGGGGGTTGTACCTCTAGTAATCTATGATCTTTACGGTAATCTATGGGTTGTATAATCTATGGTTGAATATGATAGACCAATGATTTTCACTTTCCGAAGTGTTTTTTGTAAAACATGTTTTATAGGTACTAATCTCGGTACTAATTTAAATTTATCATACAATAAATAAATTTGGTGCCCAAAGACACTTGTAAATAGCAATGTAATTTAATAATTATGTGAAACGTCAGATACCAAAACAGCTGAATAAAAATTCGTTATTAATCATGGTGTAATTTCATTATTTTTAGAACCTCTGACGTCATAGGTAGAGAAATAATATTTCTACCAATGAAAGGAACAGTAATAAAGGTGTGCCTTTAGGCTGGTGGTGAATTTTTTTTTATTATTAATTCGGTATAATACGGTCCAATTTAAATTTAAAACTAGTATTTAATTCGCCCACGTTTTAATTTTTTTAAATATTTCAGGAATTTCAAGGAAAATTATAGAAATTTTTAAATGAATCATATGGTCCATATTAAATTTAGTAAAATTAGATTTTAATTCGCAAACGTTTCGGCTTTTTACCAGACATCCATCTATATTAAAATTACCTTACTTTGGAAAAAACTTAGTAAAGACTTAACGTGATAGTTTTTTAGGGCGTGATCCACCATTTCTTTTTTAAACCAAACTAAAAGGCTAGAAGGGATGCTATATCTCGAAATCTGACCCTGCTATATTATAAAATTGTTGTTTTTGGTCCAGCTTAGAACCAGATCCATAGGCGGAGGTCCTCTTAGATAAACATTGTCCTGCCGAGGTATTTGTCACGCTTTATGTTTTAACATTTGATTATTTGTCGGCTTAATTCTGGATATTGTGTTTCACCGTTAAAATTAAGCTCTAATAATCATGTAAATCTCGGATAATTTCGGTTAATGTGCAATTACATTATATAGAAACCATAGCTTCATTCTGTTGAAATATTCCAATTTAAATACGAACATTGATTATTCTCATGTGCATATCTGTTAGGCTATTTGGGTAGTTACGCTACAAAAGTCCTTGGTTTTCGTTTACAGCATAGGTTACAGTTTAGAAAATATATGCGATTTTAAAAGTTAGGCTCAGACATTCTTCTTTTTGTTTTTAAAGTTTCTTAGAATAGCTTATGAATCCTTCTTGTCCGCCGATCCTTCAAAACTATGAAGAAAACTTCGTGAAATTTTTTGGCATTCTTTTTTTAGATAGATTTGTAATTCGGATAGGGATTTTATTAATACAATTCAAAATTTAATATAAACGTACGGAACCTTCTATATGCAAACACAATCGCACATTCGTTATTTACAAATGTTTTGACTCATTGGTAACACGTTGTTTTTACGAACGATATTAGAAGAAGAAGAAAAAGAAAAAAATAAAGAAAATGATGATGAAGATTTATAAACTATATATCTCTTGATAACTTGTAGTAATCGTTTTGGCATAATATGCCATATTATGTTTGAAAGTACTTAAATTCCTGTATTTAAAAAAAGGTCTCTTTTGGCCTAAGTACACGCTTAAGGTCTACTAATATTTGAAACATTGATTTTATAATTGAAACATCATCAAAAACTTGATGGAATCTGATTCAAATTTACATTTCAATTATACTTATTTCCATGGTAATGATAAATAGAGATAATATTAGCGCTGTTCTGTGAGAATTTGATACAATTTTAAATACTGTAACAACTTGTATTCCATAAAATCAATTTTAGCATTTTACTGTAACATAAAACTGAAAATCCAGTGTTAAAGCTATTGCAGATCAAATTTGCAAAACCACCACGCAACTGTCAATGGTAATTAACCCTATCACTCTTAACTAAAGATATACCATAAAAGTATAAGGCAAGAATAACTAGTGTCAGTAAAATCATATTTAACTTCAGAGCAATTTATTGGTTGCTTTCTTATATTGTCTATCACTTACAATGCATAAAACTTTATTGCAAGTGACTTTATGCACGATGGAGCTAGAAATTAGTACCAAATTATTTGCATATTTGTGCTACCAAGATATTGGGACTTTTTACCCACAACGCTTTATTTCCCGTAAGTACCCTATTTATTAATAGTGAATGGTATAGAAAAATCGTTAAACATATAAAAAGTTACATTCGAAAGATGAAATTCGAATTTATAAATCATGAAAGTTTTTATTTTTGTAATGAAGTGATAAAAGTCTGACTGTGTTTAAACAGCAAAACAAATGAATTTCATCGTTTTGTATTCATTATTTCCGTGTCAAATCTCTTGTTTTATATTTCCGAGACTGGACGTCAGAAGAGGACTTATTTGTTCGAAGATATAAGCGATATTTAAGTAAGATAAGACTTCATGTTAAATTTTAAACATTAGGGTCAAAAGTAATTGCAAAAAAGTGAAAAAAGTGGGATAGCTTTGATATATACCAATATCAATCTTTTTCGTCTTCTTCTTCTTCTTCTTCTTCTTCTTCTTCTTCTTCTTCTTCTTCTTCTTCTTCTTCTTCTTCTTCATCTTCTTTTATCCGGTTTTATTTTCCATCGTCTTATTTTTTCTGCTTCTTCTGCAGTAGAAACAATGGCAAAAACTAGTACAATAGGACCAACAAGGTGGCCTAAATGCATGTGCTGTGCATGAATATATCAGGAACCTCCACCCCAATTATCCAGCATCCAGATATTACGTCTACAAATGGATGGACAGACAGAAAGACGAAGGTAATTGTTTTTATCAAATTTCGAATAAATTAGGTCCAAAACAAAGCAAAAAAAATCAGATATTTTCTAAATATATAGCTGTTTGAGAGTACCTTCCTAAATGAAGCCCTACATATCGTCGCCTTCCTTACAAAAGGGCTTATCTCAAAATGTATTGATACAAAATACCGACATGTCTTTTGTTTTTCCAATGAACATGTCACTATGTATGTGTCATTTTGATAAGCCCCTTTGTAAGGAAGACGACGATATGGACAGTCGGACAAAAAAGGTCGTTTTCTGACGTACCCATATTTGCGAGAGCGACATTGTAAAATGGAATTGGTACATGCATTATAGAAAAATAACAACTTGTGAAAACTTGTTTAATACATACTAACGAAAAAATAAAAAAAAAGTTATGTGACATTGTGTAGCACACTTTTTATGCGATATAATTTTCTCTAAAGCAAATTGTGCAGTTCCATATTAACTCAGGTACATACTTTTAAATTTTCTTCAACTTAATTATATATTATATTAATTAATAATAGTTATTTATATACAAAGGGACTAAAATGACTGTTTTAGTCCAGCTGCATGAGTGTTTCCTGAGCGAGCGCATCGAGCGAGGGAAACAGAAATGCAAGGGACTAAAACAGCCACGTTTAGTCCTGAGGTATATACACAATTTTTTGCAGGGCCAAACATAATTTAGGTAGGTATATAAAATTAAAATTAAAAACCATGCGTCTAAAATCGGTTGTTTTATTTTCGTAATTTAATCAAGATGCCTGTAAATTGCGATAAGTCAGTTTCACGGCTATCGCGATTACAATTGTTTTTTAATTTGGTTGACACAAACGTCAAAAAAATAGACAAAGATGATAAATTTTAAGTTATGTATAAATTGTTATAACAATGTTAGTTTTAAAGGTTTTATTTGTTAAAATCAAATAAATTGGTTTGAATCGCTAATTTATTACAAAACATCACCAAACCTAATTTTTGAACCAGCAAAGTACATAGTAAGTATAATATTTCAATATTATCAAGGTTGCCGTG
The DNA here is from genome assembly GCA_958510825.1 of Brachypterus glaber. Taxonomy (NCBI): domain Eukaryota; kingdom Metazoa; phylum Arthropoda; class Insecta; order Coleoptera; family Kateretidae; genus Brachypterus; species Brachypterus glaber. Next base: position 13,850,539 of record OY294047.1, on the reverse strand, counting down.
ATTTTTATTCCCTTGGGAGAAAAACGGCAAGTTTAGTCCCGAAAATAAAAGTGTAAAATTAGGTTTTAGTCTTGGTCGTGCAAAAAATCATTTATAAATTAGCCTCTTTAGTATCCAAGTACTACACAAAGTACTCCCAAACTATTTGGAAAAACTGAAAAGCAGGTACCAATTTGTTGAACTAATGCACCTGAAATACTAAACAAAATATGGCATAGCTCTTAGACAAACATTTTTTAAGCAGATTGACTTGATACTTGTTGAAGATACCATAGTTTATCTAACCGAAACGTAAATTAATAAAGAAAAGCAATAAAAGTCCAAATAAATAGTAAAATGCGCTTTACACCAATGGTATAAACAGGATATGAAATATCTGTGGCATTTTTTGCCGGCGTTAAATAATCCTTATACGTATGCCATATAATTTTTATTACAGTAAAATTACAGTGCTAGCAAGATCACTCTCTCTTTTTTGGCTTTTTCCTTCCGGATAATTAGCCAAACGTCAATCCTCTACATAATTGTCAATACTAGTACTTGTTAGTTCTTAAGTTTAGCATTGCAACAAAGCGCATACTTGCGAGGCTTTTTCTTGCCAACTGCGAAAATTAGAACTGTTATTTTTATAAAAGACAAGAAATAGCCACGCACAAATGTGTTTTATATATTTTTTATGAAAATTGCATTGCCTAATAAATTAAACAATAATAATAATTTCTTGCTTAAATACCAACAAGAGCTTTTAACTGATTTAGTATGGAATTGCTCAATAGTGAAAAATTTACTCAGACCTACTTTTGACAAGCTGTGTTGCAGCTTGCATTAAATTTAGGTCAGATTCTGACAAAAACTCAGGCACATAATGGATTTTTATTAAAATTTCTCCAAAGTTTGATGTAAAATAGAAAAAAAGAAACTTTTAATGGGTTGCGCTATTGTGCTCAATGGCGCTACACCATTTTGTTAATATAACGATAACGTTGCAATTTTTCAACATGTCGGTTAGATATGTTAAAGATTCAAAAGTATCAGACTGTTTAATACACTGAAAAAAGTTCTGATTGAGTTAAGGTCTTATTAGCTTTATTGAACACCATTTATTTATCACAACAATATAATTTGAAGGTATTATGCACACAGGAAAAAAGTATTTATGATACATTTACTAGACACTTAAATTCTTGTTAGTAGCATAAAAATACTTGATTAAATATATTTTAACTAATTTTAGAAAATTCAATGCTTTGTTTCTAGTTCAATTAGTATTTGTTTCTAAAAAAATAGTATTAGTACATTTTTTAAATTATTTTTAATATTTTAAACACTTAGTTTAAATATAGTTTTGATATCTTTCACTTGTTTCTATAAAACCCAACAAAATAAATTTTATTATTCAAACGAAGCAATTAAATTTAATTAAAGTTTTAACTTGTATATTTAACATCAAGCAAGCAAAACATTTGATTTAAGTACTTAGCATGTTTGCGGATATACAAATTTTTAAGCCAGATGATCTGAATATTACGTAATTGTTTTTAGTAACCATTTCTCTGTGTAAAGTGCGTTATATCCCAAAAAATTAAGTTCCGCGTATACGTATTACATTAACGGACCCTAAAGATGTATTTAGATGCATTTTTGGTCAATATTGGCGTCAAAATAATGTATCAATTAATTTACATAGTTTATTAATAAATATTTTGTATAGAATTCAAATTGTATTTAACACACAGGGTCTATTTAATGCGTACCACGCTGCCAGAGCACTGGGTACGGATGGAAAACTTAGAACCGGTTTTTCGAACATAACCGGTTATTACGAAAAAAAAACGTTTTTTTGTGACCGGTTAGTATTTAGTAAAACCGGTTTTCGATGAAGTGGTCAAATTGGTGGGGTAAAACGCTTTCCAAAGGATAGGTGAGGACCTTTTTTTAGTCATCAAAATTTCTGTGTCAGGAGTAAAGCTTTTTTTCTAAGAGGAGGTGAGGAGCTTTTTTTTAGTTATCAAAATTTCTGATAAAGCTTTTTTTCATGTGACTAGCCATGTAATGTGTTCATAAAAAAAACGTCTAACCGGATTTTTAATCGGTTATTGCTTTTGAGTTTCTATATTTAACTGAAAACCGGTCTGAGGTAATTTTGGTAACCGGTTAACCGAAAACCGGTTATTAGCTATGGTTTTCCATCCCTAGCACTGGGCTGCAGTGGTCTGGCTGCATAGAACTCATTGGCGTTGAGCCTGCGCGAGAAACTTTTGATAAATAAATCTTTGATTCACTTTCCTAGTATGTAATTTGGTTATTTATAGCAAATAGTTAAAGAGAGCCTTAAAAACCATAAGGTTCTGCTAGGGTCTTTTTACTAGTTTTGAGAAAACTTGAAAGCTTCTTTAAATCTCAGTTCCAGCTATTTGAAAACTTTCCAGTATTACAATAATTATAATTATTAATCCATCTAGTTTCAAAATGTTTATGTTCTTTCTCAAATTTTCAAATACAATATTTTATTGTTATATCCGTTTTTATAGAGAAATGTGACTATTTTGTGATATAAAACTACTATTTTTATCAACCGATCCTAACTGTGCTTATTTTCAGTTGAACTAATTTTATTAATGGTAAGTGTAAAATCTGTTATACTTTAGCAAGAATTTGTTATTGCTGAATGTTTTTGCATCTATTTTTAGGAAACTTATATATTCCGTGTTGAAGTACCTCAGATATATTATACCGTATAATGGGCAATAAACTATTTTTGCTAGTACTTAAGGATTAATCGTGCGCCACACAATACTTGTATAAATTATATTTTCGAAAGGTGTGACTCTTGGAGTACTCTACAAGTCTATAACACCATTACCTAAGATTGTGATTTATTATTGCGTTAAGGATAATTTGCATTATTGGTCGATTTACGGTACTACTAGTACCATAACTGAGTTAAAAGCTTATGCACATTCCTATTCATTCTAAAAAAATTCAAAACCTGCCCAGAAATAATCCATAAACTTATTTTTGATATCATTTTAACTATAGTTATTATATTATATATGTTAAGAGTCCTTTCGAAGGAAAAAAAAACTCTACAAAGTTTTTCTTGTCTATGAAGTAAAAAAAAATAAAAACGTACACTTCTATCGGAAAAAAGTGGGACGCAAAAAGAAACCTATAAGCCTATTTTTAATTTCTTCAATAATGCTTATTATTCGCACTAAATGCAAGCAAATATTTCAAAATATTATTTATTTTGTTTCTTTTTTCTTAACAGACGTTTAGTATTACAAAAGTTTTCAGAATGGAAGCACGAAAGCGGCTTCGCGAATCTACAAATTATAAATTATCCTAAGGTCTTTGAAAAAGACAAAAGACAAAAAATCGGCGAAAAAAAATATAATTTAGCTGCTTTAAGAAGCAAATAAGTACAAAACAAATATAAGAGTGGCCTTGAAACAGAAGTAATAGTGAAAATAAAAGTGAAAATGATACTGAATGAGATAGTGAAAACGAAAGTGATGACAGTGAGGAAGGAAATTAATGTGAAAATTTAAATTTTCAATAAAAATTATCTAAATTGTGCTGTGATACCAGTATGAACCTCAAACAAATATATTATATCAATGGAGAATTCTCCCATTAGATTAGACAGGGACAAAAGTTCTACCCAAAAAGGATAGAAGACATACATACACTCCCACTTCCACCCAACCAAACAAATTCTGTATTTGTTCTTTGTTGAACAAATACAATATTTACTTGGCCGGGCGAAAAGTGCATTATTAAAGAAATTACTGGCGCCATCTAAATTTTAGTAGAATTATCTTATTCTACAGATTCACATTAGCTATGTTCGTACGTGCAGCTCACTGCTACACTTTCCGGCCAACCAAATAAATACTGTATTTGTTGTATGAAAAACAAATACAGTATTTATTTGGTTGGCTGGAAAGTGTAGCACAAATGAGATAGAGATAGGGTAGACGTCTTTTGTTTCATAATTCTAGTTGTAGAGAGCTCCATTTTGATCCTTCTTTCAAAAATCATAATCTTTCTTTCAAAGAGCTATTTTATTTTTATCGAAAATTAAATCAAAAATATACTTCTAAACTAAAAAATAGCAGAAATTATTTTCGAGCTAATTTATTTAGGTTATAAATAGCATACTATTTTTAACCTTATTTAGATTAAAATCAGCATGATATTCAGGAACTATTTAAGGTCGATATTTTCGATCTATTATACCGTGTGTCGAAAATAGCATGCTATTCTAACCTTCTGAATGATTCAAAAAATGGGAATAAAAATGCGGGCTATATTATTATGGCTAGTTGTGTGCATTTGGAGACATTTTAATGATGTTTCTGTACGGTAATAATAGCTCGCATTTAGTGCACTAGTTTCAAGCTTTTTGGTTTTCTGGGGTTTAGGTTTTAAAAATTCGTATATTAATTTAACAAATAGCTTTTTCTAGTGTACGCTATTGTCCGATTCCCAATATTTTTCCACTAGTCCACGTAGGAGTATTTCACCATCGAGGAAGTGAAAGCGAAAAAGACGTGATCGAGAGTTTTTCAAACGGAGTCGGGGAGCCTGGCATTTCCTTAGCAATAACTCAAAACACCTTAAATGTAGTTATTCTATTTCTTTTTCTATCTTTTTTTACCTGTAGCCTTTTACTTCCGGATAAATAGCCACTTCAATTGGTAATATTTTTACGACCTGCATAGAACTGCCTTACGTTATTATTATTTAGTTGAAATTTATAGTGACGTTAAAAATCTGCAAAATTTCTGTAGAATATCATTTAAAATGGTGAATTTTTGGAGATAATCTGTTATTTATTTATGCTTGTGAATAAAATTCTGTTCTAACCACATAAGAAAATTACATTTCCAACTCTCGAGATGCTAATTTGGCCTAGGCTACTCCTCGGCCAAATATCATTTTGTTATAGAGGAGGTAAGACCTAAAATGACAATGTCAAAAATTTGCTGCCTTGATCCAAATTTTACTCAGATTCTGCGCCGAGTTTACATTAAAGCATCCTTATTTTTATAACTTAGGTTGGTATACATTTATATTAGTTTAATCTAAAAGAATAAATTATAATGATAATTATCATTCATATATACATATACATATATCAAAAGAATAATTTTTCTTTTGTTTCAAAGAATCTGGTTTCCGCGTTAAAGTTAGTTGACTTTAAACTACTGACATACAACTCGTGCTTTTATATCAAAACAATCACAATTTTATGATCCATCAATATAATAAAACAAAATGAGTCGAAAATCGTTTATTTCTGAGATGCCCCACTTGACGTCCATTTGACGTGTCTACGGTTTTCTCGAGTGCTCAGGAAGATTTAGAGGCGTCTTCTCTGCACTCGGCGGACAGCAGACACATATCAGGCCACCCACAGGATGGCTCATTCATATTGCAACGTCCCGGAGTGACCGTGAGGATATCGTATATTTCTGTACTTATGGCACGAAAAGCCTTTTTTAGCAGTCACATTTTGGAAGATCAGACATTTTTGTTTTTTTTTACAATTACTACTACTACACTTTTTCTTCGACTATAATAGTATATTATTCACCTAGTATGCAAACTAAGTCTTTAGTATTTGAGAGTGAAGTTTTTTTGCCTAGAGGGAGTCTAAGTTATTTTAACATAGCTATCACATTGACAAATAAGTCGAAATAAATTAGTAGTAACCTATACTTTTTTTTGTCGACCTTCATCAATAAATAAATCTCAAGAAGGGCCAAAAAAAAAATAAAATTAAAATTCCAAATGTACGATATGGAAACATTTAAGGAAGTGAAAAAGAATAACTGTCACCATACTATAATGGGTTAAGACGATTATTGTTTATTTCTTAGTTCAATATTATTAAATCAAAAGTAAAAATAGTTTGTCATATTTTTTTTTTATTATTTTGCGTTTTAAGCAAAAATATATATTTGTTATCTAGCTCAAATTTCCCTCTTAAAACGATATTCTTCTTTTGTCGCATTTTCGTAATATTTTACAGTATTTGCTATAGAAAAAATCCCTGACTTTTCCAGGTATACAAGTTTTCCAGACCATTTATTCTCCCCGTGTATCAAAAACTAAGGTCCTTTTGTAAATTAAGTACACAAACTCGCGATAACGGACACGAGCAGAATGCGGATCACACCCTGGTGATACACGTAGAAGATTACAAAGCAAAAGGTTGACTAATGAGTTGCTCATTACAAGCCAACCTCACTTTATTCTATCCTATTGTAGTGTTCACAAATCATCAAGCACTTCAGTGTTTATATAAAAAATATTTTTTTCTTAGTTTTTTTTTTGTTCTGCTTTTTATTTTATATTTATTTTTGTTACTCCTTGTTTCTCATTGTAAATTAGAATAAAAAGTGATCTTGTTGTAGATTATACGCATAGCAGAATTAAGGTGGATTAAACGGTATAACATACGACTCGTGGTGTTAAATATTTTTGAGCATAACAAACTTTCCATAGCACGGGTATTTACCAGTTGATAAAACTACAAGTTGTAATAACCATTTATAACCGTGCATATTAAAAATTTAAAAAATGCATTTCTCTTAAAAAGAGTATCTATAGAGGCCTCTAGAGGAAAATAGCAAGTACATATTAACACTTAACACTGTCATTCAGCACAAAAAATAAATGTGTTTTGAATGATAAAAACTCAGGATTATACTCAATCTAAGTATCTGTTCTGTTCTATTAACAAAATATATAAATATTTCATAATTTAACTGACATACAAATAATCATATGACCTAAATCAACAATATGCTATTTCTATTATCTATCATGAATATATTTTTATTAAACAAATTGGACAATTATAATAAATTACAATTTTCAAGTGAATTGCATGCAAATCGATTGTACGTCCAGATACAGAAATCAATACCAATAATGTACAATTTATATTAATTCTGAGTTTTAAATATTTAAATTAGACATAGGTAATCTCATATTCAGTTGGAAAAATACATAATGTTTTGTTTTTAAAAAAAATTTTATGTTCAATAGTTTTTATTCTCCTCAATGTTTTTGACTTTATCCTTATTAATTTTAAAATTTAAATTAATAAATATCATGTGGAACAAACCTTTGTATATATCTTTATAAAGAAAGAAAAATATATTAGCTATAAAACTATATCTATATCATAATTATAATTAATAAATCCCCTATATCTCCCCTAGATATAAGTGTTATTGACCCTCCATTTTTGTTTCAAGAGTCAGTCTTAATAATATCGTGTCTTACCTATGGGTTAGATTTAGTACAGATATATTTATGTCAAAGAAGTCCCCTACGTCTAACTTATTATATTTTTCATGCACTTTATACACACCTAGGTGATTTTTCTTTAAGTCGTTTTCTCATCAAAGATTTAAGACTATTGCTGGAAAGTCCAGTAGGGACAGACGAAATGCTTATTTTTATCGCCGCATTTATCATTTGTGCCTAGATATCTCTATGGAAAGAAAAAGGACTGAATTAATTTATAATTTTCTTAAATATATACAAAAAAAAATGTAAAAGTAAATTACAAATTTTAGAAATGATAATTTTATAACCATTTTTTTTATTTTAAGAATAAAATATACCCTATTAAATGGGATTTTTTTTACACTTTTGTCTCAATCTTTCTGTTTCATTTGGGTTGTTCATAAAGACCATCTTATGTCTTTTCCTATCAAACTCCTTTAAAAATGTGTAAACAAATTGAGTAAAAGCAGACGTAGTTGTTTTAAAAATGATAATGATAATTGACTATAATCTTTTGAATAACTACTACGTTAGTGTTTTAATGACTAATAATTTTAGTATAATGAATAATTACTGCTTTGATGTACAAGTGAAAGTATTTAATAATAAACCTAGAAGCCGTGGTAATGTAATATAAACTCAGTTAATACATGTATATTTTTTTCAAGTGTACTATTAATATAGTCGTTAGACATTTATAAATTCAACGATCATAAATCACACAGAAACGTACTTCAATGCAATGAAGACAACCTGGCATTAAATTATGAAATATGTAATTTAAATCATGAATCGTGAGGTTTAGATTTTAAAATATAATTGTGTATTGAAGCCACAAAAGGACCTAAGGGAACGATCCCGACATATACTTTCAAATTTTTAACAGTGTTGGTTCCAAATATATTTTTTCTAAACTATCAATAAATCATTATTAAATTGTTAGTTCTAAGACCAATTTGAAGCAGCTTTCTATCCCACATAGCCAAATCTTTCATTTCCCTATTTTTTCAACAACCCAAGCAAAGGGATTACATGGGGCCTAACTAATAACTCTAAACCCTACTTTTTTTTCTGAACTTTGCCTACTTTTTTCTAGTTTTGGACTTTTTTCGGGAAAAGCATAAACAAACGACCAAGAACGAAAGAACAACCATTCTAGTACTGCCTACCTTTCTTAAGAGCTGGAAGTTAAACCTTTTAACTCCTAGATTGCTCTTTAAGTAAGTTCAAATATCTGACCCACTACTTGATACCTTTTCCTAACTAGTCCTTTCCACAGGACACTCTTTTCCACAATTTTCTTCAATACACTCTAATTTCTAATTTTGCTATAGATATGCATATTTGTAATTAATTCTGCATTTAACTATTATTGCGTCAATTATAATTATAAATATTTCGTTTTATTGCTACATTCTGTAAAAGATCAAATCAAGCATCAAGCAATAAAACGTATCACATTTGAATTTGTACTGTCAATCATTTGACTATTACTTACTTTTTGGAAATTGTCTATTTGAAATACTTATTCTTACATTTTAGAAAATTTTAATGCTTATCTAGAACGCCTCTCATGTGCGACTTAGCAACAGCGGAAAAAAGCGGAATGCTTTTTAAATTAGACAGTTTTATTTGTCAGTGATGTAAAATTGATTTGCTAAACTGCTATAAAAAACAAGCATATTTTCTCTTAATATAAATATCCGCAAATTTCTTACTGCTCATAAGAAACGTTTTAACCAATTTCGGATAATAGTTTCTTTAATTCGATTTAACCGTTTGTCGATGTAATGAGAATGAGTAATTATTACCTCGGATAATAATGATAATAACACTAGGCAACACGATTTCTTGCCCCGATTGGAGTCATATGTTTTTTAACTAATTTTGGGTCGCTGAAACCGAATCTGGCCTCAGAATATTTCTATTACCTAAGTTTTCTGAGAAAAATAAGATAAAAATGTTAAAAAATCATTATTTTATCCCTCTTATGTTCTAAAATCATGGGAGACAAAAATATTCCAAGGACAAATTTGGATTCGGCGACTCAATATTAGTTAAAAAATACCCAACTTAAAAACTTAAAACATAGAAACTTTAAATTCATAGGTAGAATAAATAGGGATATTATGAAAAAAAAATATTAAAAAAAAAATGGATAATGTGACAAAACTAAGTAGGGGTGGAGGGTAAGAAGAAGAGTACATAAGGGGACAAGCTTACCGCCACGTACTCATGCTAAAAATTGTCAAAAATCATTACTAGGGGGTCAAAAATGAACTAAAAAAATGTTACGTAATATAGTTCTTATGTAATAAAGTAACATTTTTATGATGTAAAACCATTAAAAAAAAACAAATTTTATAAATTATTTTTAAATTGGCATAATTGCATGTACTAAAATTTAAAAAATAAGACGTGCTGAATTTTTTTTAAGGTAAAATTTGGATTCTGCGCCTTTAAATTGATAAAAAAAAATATATTTTTTGGGCTTGGGAAAAAAGTTTACACTGTGTACTTTAATTTTATATCTTTTTCATTTATTTACTTTTTGGGAACAAACTAAGCAAAATAAAAAAATATTTGTATAAATTTTTGTAGAGAATTTTATAATCTACAAATTAAGTTCTATAAAGTTTTTAAAAAAAAATTGATAGTTTTGCCACAAATGAGCAATTAAGTAAACTCTGCACTTTCATTTTAACCTTTTTATTTTTTTTCGCGTACTTACTCTGACAGTAGGTTCTTGACATATAGATTTTTGAATTCCTCGTATTTTTTTTAATATACACTAAAATTTTCAAAATTCTACTCTTTTTTAAAAAGATTTTGAAAAAAAACGTCATTATTACCTGAACTTATATCTCAAAAATTTTAGGTGCTGGAATTTTTCTAAGGTCAGATTCGAATTCTACGCCCTCGAATTAGTAAGAAAAATTTACTTTCCGATCGGGGCAAAAAAAAAAGTTGCGATTTGTTGCCTAGTGTAATCGTTTTGGCCCATACTGTACAATGGTATAGATAATTAGTTTTCAACGGCAAGAATTTATTATAATTTAATTGCTGGAACAACGTGAGAATCGCGTTAAATATGTGGATTTTTTTTTTGAAAAACTTACAAATTTTAATTAAAATCATGATTTGTGGGTTTCGTGTCGATGACATCGTCTTTTATGATTTAATAAACCAGCTGTGTAATAAAGTATTGATGACACTTAATATTTAATTACTTAACATTTTAACGTTTATAAATAATAAATGTTTAAGCTTGTTTGTACTACCATTTATCATAAATAACACAGACCCACAAAAAAAAATTCTGAGTCTTGGATTCCAATATGATATTCCTATGTATTTTTTCCCGCTGAAACTGAATCCGCAACCCGTTTAACCCCTACACGTCAGGACTTAACCCCAAAAAACACCCAAAAAACTACTGAAACGGTTAAAATCATCTATGCCATACAACTGTCACCCCCCTGTTTTCACAATTGCAATCGTGAAAAGTAGTAGTAGTGTTAGTAGTAGTGGTCTTTCGTTAAACAATTGCGTAAATACCACGAAAAAATTCAATTTCATAAATCTTGCAAAAAAGATAGTGGATAACAAGCATACTGAGGTATGAGACGTCTGAGAGGTGTTAAAAAAAATGAAGTAGACCTTCATTCATGACTTCACTCACAAAACTTTTATGATTTCGAGAACCGGACTTCTCCACAGAATAGGATGATGGGGTTAAGAGGTTATAATATATGGGGTTAAGGAGTGAAGGGGTTAGGAGGTTATGGTGTGATGGGATTTTAGGGTTATAGAGTTACTTATTCAAAATTATGTTCTACAAGAAAATTTCACGTAATTGTTCTGTTTTTCCGAACCAGATTTTTCTACTTAATGAGGTTACGGTTTTTTGAGGTTATGGAGTAATGGTATTTCGAGGTTAGGGAATTATGGGGTTACGAAATTACGAATTTGGAGGAAGGGGGTATGGAGTAGATGATTTTAGCGGTTTAAGTAGTTTTTTCGAGTGTTTTTTGAGGTTATATCAAAATCCTGACGCGTAAGGGTTAAACGGGTTACGGATTCGGTTTCAGCGGGAAAAATTACATAGGAATATCATATTGGAATCCAAGACTCACAATTTTTTTTTGTGGGCCTGTGTAATTTATGTGAATCTAAATTTAACATACAAAATTTGTTCATTTGTATGTCTAATGTCATAAAAATATTTCCTATTTGACAAAAAAAACTGGACTCTACCAAGGAAACAAGTCCTTATTTTTGTTTCTATTAAGGTTACTAGATCTATAGAAAAGAACCCTTGGCCATTTATAACTTGCCTTAACTTTGTCAGATGTTTGGAATAAAGAATGTGGTCGCCTTGCTACTAGGCAGGTAAGTTACTTGTGATAAAGCCTACACAGGTAAGTTAATTGCGATAAAGTAAATTGGTTATTTTGTGAATAACTAGAAATATTTTATGGTATTGTTGTTGTTTTTAAATCAACTACCAGCAATAAGTCAAAAAAAAAACAATAGAATATACTGCTCTTATTTGCAGAAGTAATTTGTAGAAAATTAAATTTTACATAAGGTTAAGTTTTAAATTTATTTTCGAAAATTGTGTGGCTTACGCAGTAATCGCCCTCTTTCCTGTATTGTTTGCAATTGCCCCCCAAATGCAAACACCATGATTGATGATTTTAACTTTGCACCGTTGGTAACAGACTAATCTTGATAAACAATAGATTCGAGATGAATGCACTCCATGGATTTGTCTGTTAATTGAGGAGATCAAAAACCATTATTGGTTTTTAAACGAAGCAAGCTGGGATGAGAGGAAATTAGACGATATACGACTTTTTGCCCGCCTTAATTAATGTCTAATGAGCGTTTTGCAACATTGATGATTTTTAATGTATTTGATTTAGACTTTAATTGCTAACAAAAAAATCATATTTATATTACTAGACTTTAGACTTTTAGACTTTAATTGCTAACGAAAAAATCATATTTCTATTACTATTAATGTTATATAATCTACAAGGATCTAAAGTCGTCAGTATGCAAGACATCAGGAATTTTAAATTAATTAAAAAACTTTTTCTTGTTACGGATGTTAGCCGACCCTTTTTATACCTTAAATGTATACTGGTGCATATTTTTTATTTGTCAAAATGTATCAAAGATAATATATTCCTTCCTCAACTTTATTGTATTTTGTCAAACTCGATGAAATTTCGTAAAAGGATAAATCTCATTTTAGTTTTTCCCGTGTATTATGTAGAATTTGTTTTATTTTATTACCTATACACAAATATGGACTCTTACTAAAGTTATATCAATATATGTCACGTAGAAGGAAAAACTTTGTGAGGGATTTTAAATTATTTGCTAAAATTGAATTTAATACTAAAAATGTGTCGGAATGGGAGATTAGCTCAGCGGTCTAAGGCATCGATATTGACACTGAGCTAATGATCGTGAGTTCAAACCTCACTGGCGCCGATTGTCTTTTTCAGTTAATTAATAATTGAAATTTGGCGAAGGCGTACTCCCTAGATATATTGGTTCGAAAGTCAATTAAAGCCGGTGGTTCCCTCTACTACTAGCCCACACAAGTCATGGACTTAGGGGATGCTTAATTAAGTAGAATAGTACGAGGTTAAAAATAAACAAATAAAAAAATAAATAGTATGGAATAG